>MJUU01048329.1:88171-109641 GCA_002080025.1 Modiolus philippinarum | reverse complement strand
TAAAAAGGGGTGAATTTGGCTGTTTTCACATATTTGACTGTAGAATCCTTATTATTTATCGTATTGAGACGGGGTTTGTTTTATGTTATTGCTAATAAAATTGCGCTACTGTAGTAATACAACAGATTTGAGGTAGCATTTACCATTTTTGAGAAACAAGAGGCCCAAAGGGGGACAAATGGAAAAAAATGAATTTTTCAATTTTTTTTCAGATCTTGATGCAGTATTTTTCTGTAAGTTTCTTAAAGCATGTTTAAACAGATACTTTTAACAATTAAAACCATTTCAATAAACAAGAGGTCCACAGGGGTTTCACCTGTTTTAGAATAAAGGGGTTAAATTGGGTGATTTGATGGTAATAAACAACTTTTGAACTATGTAAGATAGACTTTTAATACTAGGCAAGTGTATAGGTCTTGTCAAGAGGAACATAAATATGCAAAAAAAAATAGGGTCAAAAGTCAAGGTCAAAGGGGTCAAAAAGGGGTAAAATTGTGTATTTTCATATATTTTACTGTAGCATCGGTGGGCATATGTAGTGTTTCACAAACACATCTTGTTTTCTTTGGATTCCTCTTGATCTAAGCTTTCAGTAGTATGTCAACAGATTTGGCGAAGCTCTAGCCGTTTCCAGGCTACAAGGGGTCAAAGGGGCCAAAATTGCAATTTTTCTATATATGTCATATCTTTATTTTTCATCAGATTTCAATGGGATTTTTTTCTTTGGATTCCTCTTGATCTAAGCTTTCAGTTGTATATTAACGGATTTTGTGTAGCTCTTACCGTATCTGAGCTACAAGGGGTCAAAGGGGCCAAAATCGCAATTTTTCTAAATATGTCAAATCTTTATTTTTCATCAGGTTTCGATGGAATTTTTTTCTTTGAATTTCTATGGATGTTAAGTTTTAGTTGATAGTACATATTCTGCATAGCTCTTATGGTTTTTTATCAGTAAGTGATCAAAAGGGTTGATTTTTTCCCTATTTTGTTCCTAGCTAATAACTGTGTCAAGCTTCTTTTTGTGTCCATCTAATTATTGTGTCAAGCTCTTTACTGTGTCCACATTCACTTTAAACTACTTTTGTTGAAATTTCAGTGGTCAACATGCTGCGGTCGTATAATACTGCGCTCGGCGTAGCCCTTTATTTTGTATAGGTACACTGTCTGAGTACCCCATTTTGTCATGTACCCAATTCCCCACTTGCCATTTCTGGTACAAAAATCTGAATTTTATATTAAAATTTGGTCCTTGTAGCAGCAGTCAAATATACATGGATTTCAAACAATCTATAAAATTATCACTGGTACTTTCAAGTTGACATAAAAGTTGTGAGTTGCAAGATGGTGTACACAGCTAATATAGAGATTGCACAGTAACAAATCTTACACAATATATTTAGGGTCACAAGAAGTTCTGATATGTTTTTATTTTGATATCTGTTTTATTTTACTTCAGTGATCATTGAGGGTTAACTCATAGGATAGAATAAGACTAACAATTTTTCTGTATAAATCTGTACAATACTTAATTTGTTAGTACAAGGTCTATTTTCAGTCCATTGGTTTGTGTAGTTTACAAAGATATATTGTCATAAACTTTGTAATTCCATCATTTTTGGCCTCCTGATGTACTAATGTCATTTTTCTAGTTTGACTTGTGACAGTCATCACATAAAAATGTGTATAAGTAATGAAGAGCTTTGCATCAGTAATCGGCTAAATTTGTTACAATATTAACTTGCCTTGAAACTTACTATGTGTGATATTTCTACTTTTAGGAACAGAACCAGATGCTGATTTAGGTCCTCTCATTTCACCAGAATCTAAAAAGAGAGTATGTGAACTTGTGCAGAGTGGTGTTGATGAAGGAGCACAAGTGTTGTTAGATGGAAGAGATGTTAAAGTCAAAGGTTATGAAAGTGGAAACTTTGTTGGACCAACAATTCTTCATTATGTAAAGGTATAAAACAAAACAGTATTACTAGATCTACCAATTATTTAATGGCAATGATCTACACTTTACAGTTAAGTTAATACTGGTCATTTTTATACGCCAGCTCCGTAGGTTTTACCCTTGTCCGTCTATCTGTCTGTCAATCCGTCCATCTGGAACATCTTTCGTCAAAGATTTCCCAGCTTGTGTATGTAGTAATGATTTGATATTTGGTCTGAAGCTTTAGTATGATGAATTGTATCATGTCTCCCCTATTCATGTCCGTAACTCATCTACTTCCCGTTTGACCATAAAACTGATTTTTTTCCCATTTTAGCCAATCATTTTGATTAGTACTACTGCATTCAAGTATGATTTGAACTCAGAACTACATGTAAATGCAGCTTCTTAAGGGAGACATTACGAATACTGTAAAAATTATTTTCGTCTGGCTTAAATTTTTCAATTTTGATTCCTAAACATTTTAGCAGGGTTTTATTTCATGATTCTCACTTGTGTTTCATTGCGTTAGTAATAAAAATAAATTTACGTGAGGGGGAATTTTTGCGGATCTGTGCCCGTCATGAAATTAGCGAAAATTTCCCCTTTTACAGTACCCTGATTATTAAACAGATGTCCATACAGGTTTCAACAATGTACCAAATCCATTCTACATGCGAGCTGTTGGTAACCCCACGCTGTACATTGCAGGCCCTTGGTAACCCTATAGTGGAAGAAGAGCTTTGAAAATTAAAAATTACCATGGACCACAAATGATTCTTTAAAACAAAAAATGAACTGAATTTACTTACGTTTATGCTGTTTTTCAACCTCTAGCATTTCTCATCAGGCAGTATTTGAGGTAAAAAGAATTATTTTTCTCAGCTCTATTTGTTTTTGATAAAACAGTACTTAAAACTCCTATTACTTTCTCATTTGATATGATAACAAAAGATTATTTACATTGTAGCCAGAGATGAAGTGTTACACAGAAGAGATCTTCGGTCCTGTCTTAGTCAGTATGGAAGTTGATACTTTAGATGATGCCATCAAGGTGATTAATGCGAACCGTTATGGTAATGGAACAGCCATTTTTACAACTAATGGTGCCACTGCTAGAAAGTTTACAATGGAAAGTGATGTTGGACAGGTATAGTCATAGATATAGAATTTCAGATTTATTAAACAGATGTCAGTGAAAGTCTAGAATTACAATTAAAAGAAAAATGATGCATGTATTTCATCAGTAAAATAAATAGCGATCTTTCACTCAGGGAAGCAATTTATAAGTACTGTTGTCTAAGTTGTATTCGTGCTTTGACATGAAGACAAAAAGCCTGATGAAATTTGATCTAAAATGTTATAATGAAAACTTTGTTAGTTAACAATCAGGAATTTTATGTCTTTTTATTGATTATCAGTATCTGTATAACCTGCTCAGGTGCTGGAGGTGTACATGACCCTAAAAAAGGAAAGGTTTTGATTATTCATACTCCAAATAATGACCTGAAATGTTTGAAGATTAAAAACCAACACACCGATGACAATTTTTTTAATATAATAATGTACACTTTTAGGGAAGGTTAATACATATAAAGGTTCTGGTACAAAATATCCCATTGGTCATATTATATCCCCACTCAACGATAAGGTGGTATTTTGGAATACCCTAGTCTGTTCATCTGTCTGTCGGTCTGTCCGTCCTTTATTCCGTCCAATATTTTTGTCACAAAATTCTCCTTAAAGGGATTCATTTGAAATTTGGTATGCTGCTTTGTTTTGGTGATCTGTGCATTGAAAGCAATTTTGAATGCTCTACGATATCAACTTCCTGTTTGACGGGAATTTTTACTGTACATGTATTGGAGGTAATAGTGAAATTATTGTCACAAAATTCTCCACTCTCCATGAAGGGATTCATTCGAAATTTGATATGCAGCTTTGTTGCAATAAATTGTGTGATGTAAGTAATTTTTAGTGCTCTCTGATATCAACTTCATGTTTGACATGACTTTGAATTTTTACTGTGATGGTCATAATAGTGAAATTTTCGACTCAAAATTCTGCATTGCCTTGACAGGGATTCAACTGAAATTTGGTATGCTGCTTTGTTGCAATGAATAGTGCATTATTAATGATTTTTAATGCTCTCTGGTATCAACTTCCTGTTTGACGAGACTTTGAATTTTTTACTGTATTGGTCAGAAAATGAAATTTTCATCACAAAATTCTCGGCTCTCTAATAAGGGATTCATTTGAAATTTGGTATGCTGATTTATTTTTATAAGTTTTGCATTGAAAGCCATTTTTAGTGCTCTCCAATATCAACCTTCTGTTTGATAGGACTTTGAATTTTTACTGTATTGTTGATATAAAAGTTAAATTTACGTCATTTTGTCAGAAGCTTTGTGTAGTCATTTCAAATTTTTGGATTCATTTTCAGACATGCAGCTACTCCTTTCTGAATATTTTTTGAAGATTATATCATTGTTTCCATATGTGTATTGTGTCCATGCCTGTATTGCCTCCACTCACACTTAAGTTTGTACTTACCCATATTGATTCAGGGTAAAAGGAGTGGGGTATAAATAGTTGCCAAAAGTATAGAAGAGAAGCACTCAGAGTAGAGGCTAGAGCTTCTGTCTATTTTATATCCTTACCAGTTTCGATCCATTCATGGACCTTCATCAGAGGAATACTGCAGTGTGCAGATGGAACTCCTTATATACTGTTGCTGAATCATGTGACACGCCGGCTACCTTGAGGAGTAGCCGGTAGCCGGTCACTACTGAACATTTCTTTGTTCCTGGATTCAATGTTACGGTAAACATTTGTAATTGGTACATGGAATTGGAAGCCTTGCATTTACTACTAGAAGTTTTCGTTCATAATGAACTGATTCTGACCATGTTACCATTGGTTACTATTGTAACTCCGCTCAACAATATATATAAATCGACATTTTCAGGTTGAAGCCATGGCAATAGCAGCTTAATGTTAAAGCTTGCCTCTAGTCTTTAAACAGAAAAAAATTAGTTTAAAGTATAGAAGAGAAGCACTCCAAGTAGAGGCTAGAGCTTCTGTCGATTTTATATCCTTACCAGTTTCGGTCCATTCATGGACCTTCATCAGAGGAATACTGCAGTGTGCAGATGGAAATCCTTATATACTGTTGCTGAATCATGTGACATGCCGGCCACCTTGAGGAGTAGCTGGTCACTACTGAACATTTCTTTGTTTCTGGATTCAATGTTACGGTAAACATTTGTAATTGGTACATGGAATTAGAAGCCTTGCATTTACTACTAGAAGTTTTCGTTCATAATGCACTGATTCTGACCATGTTACCATTGGTTACTATTGTAACTCCGCTCAAAATAGTTGCCATTCGGTGACAGCTCTTGTTAAGCTGTGTTTATATTTTTAACATTTGTTTTAAATCTATCCATAATTTTCTTTATAGGTTGGTGTAAATGTACCTATTCCTGTGCCATTACCAATGTTTTCTTTTACTGGATCAAGGGGATCATTTAAAGGAGACCAGAACTTCTATGGAAAAGCTGTAAGTTACTCATAAATAGAAATAGAGAGAATATATATAGATTATTTATTACTTCCTTAAATATTACACGCTTCAGTTATTGTCTCCCCTGCCTACTGCTTTTGTGCTGGCTAGTTAAAATTACCATTTATTAACATTTTCTTCAATTTATGTCTTTTTCAATACAGATATAACAGAAATTTTTCAGGCTCTTTTGGAAATGGCATTTCGATGTATAATTGGGATTTTTTATCAACAAAAGATGAATTTTTGGAAATTATACTCTGAGTCTTTAGAATTAAGGATATGCATATGTAATGTTTTCTCACCTGATAAATTTATTAATTTGACTTGATTTTGTGACATTTTATATTTTTACATTAATTGCAACATGTTCAAGAAAACAGCAGGACCATCTAATGGTGAAATGTATACATTTTAGTGATGTCAGTTAGCCCAAATCATGATTCAGTTTTATAATTTATAACTCCCAGTTGTACGATTTTGAAAAAAAAACTTGAATTTTGGCCATTCTATTGTGAATATTTACACAAAATATCAGCGGTATTTCAATTTCATGTTCCTTAAAAAATGTAATTCTGTAAGTAAAGTGTCAGTACTTGTGAGAAGGTTCAAAACAATATTGTTTTGAAGATTGATTTGGGATCAATCTGACCACAATTTGAATCAGAATGAATTGATTCTATCATCTTAGTAACAAAGTTTAGTAATCCTAGTAATTCTCCAAAAATTTTGAATTTGTTATTACAAATTTGGGGAAAAAAACATGGTGATTGTCATTAGGAATGGGGCTAAAATTCAACCCCTGAGAGATGGGTGAAAAATCCCTGAATAAATAAATATATACATATAAGATGAAGAACAACAATAAAAGCGTTGTTCCTTTGCTTGTTTTTTACCATGTATTTGTAGAGACTTTGTCTCATGTGCATTTACTCCATATCCTTTTATTCACCATGGATATAAAGTTTTGAACTACTGAAAAGATTGATTAAAAACAAAGTATGTATGATTGTAAAACTCCTAATGAAATTTTCTCAGCAAACAATAAATGGTAGGTGATTTGTCCCCTGACAATTCACGATAAAAATTCAGTTGGAACACATTTCTCAGCGAAATATGATGTCTGTAGATTATTATGATGTTCAAATTTTTGTTTGACATGTCAGATAATTTTGTAAAAAGTGCAACTTCTCGGGAAGTGTCCAAATTTAACCAGACTTCCAGGCCCTATACACATATATCAAAAATGTCATGTGGTCAGTCATATCACTATAATGTAAGATTTACACCTGAATATCCTAAAATACAGTATTGTTAATAATGTACTGTTGCAAATAAAAAAAGATGTTTTAAACTGATGTAAAAATTTATGGATGTTTGGTAATTTTGCCATTGGTTGCAACTGTAAGTCACTGATGTAAGAGAAATGGAGCAAGTATACCAAAAAAGATGTTGCATACATTTACACATGTAAAACAGAGAAAAGACACAAGTATATCTATCATCTTGATACACTTTAAGACAGCCTATGAATGGCAGATTTTTGACCCTCTAAACAAAGTCCATGTATCTTTGGAATTTCAAATTCTAGATAGAAACATGTAGTGATAAACACTGGATAGTACTTGTACAGAAACATGTTCACGCTTGTATACCTTTCATGCTAAAATAACTCTTGTTAAAGTTATCCTAAGTTATATATTAAGGATACTAATACTTGTAGAGAAATAGATATGTCTTGGAATATTATCAGATTAGAATTACTTTGACCAATATCATGAAAGGTTAGGGAATTGATGGCATTCATAAATGACCCATAGATAAAGTATATATAAATGTATTGATTTTGGATACTATTTGTCATACATTAGAAAAAAAGAAGGGAAATGGGGAATGTGTCAAAGAAACAACGACCCAAAGGGGAGTAATAACAACTCAAAGCCATCATAAGATTGTATTCCCCTCTAGTCCCCCGCCCCCAATCAACAAAAGATATAGCAATTAGCTTGTCTTTCAATTTGATACTTTATACATTACAGGGAATCAACTTTTACACTCAGTTGAAGACAGTTACACAGTTATGGAGATCAGATGATGCAGTATCGACAAAAGCTAGTCCACTGGCAATGCCTGTCATGAAATAATTAACTTACTGATTGAAAAAAAATGTAAATTTGTACAGTTAGGTGGCTGATGTAATCAGATTGTGTTGGGACATGAAATTAATCATGATCTTTGAAATCTGACAATAATGAACACTGAAATATGAGGAGTTGACATTGTATTGCATTGTAAATGCTTTGGATTTTTATGTTTACACGATGATATTTTTATTGGATATTTACATGTAAAGTTCTGAAAAATTGTATGAATCTTTTTTTTTTTGAAGTGCATACTCACAAAAGTTGTTTAGAACACTTTCATGTGTAATGTAAATGTGTTGAACACTCGTGTGTGATGTGAATTATGCACTCAGTGTACTTTTTATTGTACTGTTACCTACATTTTACAATGTTAAGTTTTCTTATACAGAAATATTTATAAACATATATTTATCATTTTGTAAATAAATGATATGGAAGACTGATTTTGATATTTAATTACCTACTAATTAGTTTGCAAACTGTATAATGGCTTTATCTGTATTCATTCTGTCTGTAAATTCTACCAAGATAGGTCTTGGTAGAATTTTCTCAGTTTTATCTTTTCCTGTTTTGTATTAGGAATTCCTGCTATGAACATAATTATACCCCCTGCAAACAAAGTTTGGGGGATTATATAGGAATCTCCCTGTCTGTCTGTCCGTCCGTCTGTCCACACTTCTTGTAAGCGCAACTCCTCTTAAACCACTTGAAGGATTTTGATGAAACTTTACACAAAGGAAGGACACTATATGGAGATGTGCATGAAGGAATATAATTATTGTCTGAAACCAGGAAGGGGAGATAATTTGACTTTGACTTTTCATTGATTCCCTATGTATGGGTTACCTCGTAAGTGCAACTCCTCTTAAACCACTCAAAGGATTTTGATGAAACTTTACTCAAAGGAAGGACACTATATGGAAATATGCATGAAGGACTATAATTATTATTTGAAACCAGGAAGGGGAGATAATTTGACTTTGACTTTTCATAGATTCCATGTGTATTGTTTCCTCGTAAGCGCAATTCCTCTTAAACAACTGAAAGGATTTTGATGAAACTTGACACACAGGAAGGATACTATATTGAGATGTGCATGAAGGAATATAGTTATTTTCGGAAACCAGGAAAGGGAAGTAATTGACTGGGACTTTTGTTGATTCCTTCTGCAATGATTTTTTGGACTTGGACAATTTTTCAAAGAAATGATTCAAGACGTAGATATTGTGAAATCAACCTGGGAAGAGAAACACTCTTTTCATTGCATTCCACTTGAAAAGTTGTTTGCAGAGTGTTGTAATGAAATTTCTCTAATGCTTATGATTTTTGTGTAAAATGTCAAAGAAGCAAAAAAAAAAAAGGTGCATTTTATTTTTGTCTGATTTTGACAGAATATATTCATTGGCACCCTTATGAAAATTTCTTTCTTGAGATCATATCATTGTGTCCATACTTGTATTGTGTCCACATCTGTATTGTGTCCACTCCCACTTAAATTTGCACTTACCATATCGATTCAGGTTTTAATGAGTGGGGGCTATATTTGGCTGCCATTTGGCGAAATCTCTTGTTTTATGTTGATTTTCCATCATTTTGGTGTTGCATTATCTTTATAAAAAACAAAGAAGAAAAAAAAAAAGAAAGCACTTACAGTATTCGACCTAATAAGTTCCCCTTAGAAAATTAAAATTTGGGGGTGGTCAATTGAATCAGCAAAACCATAATTTATGTATGTCTGCTACTGTCATAGTTATTAGGTTCTACTATGCACTTTCAATTGCTGTTTGTTTATAGCATGATGAAAAAGAGAAAGTAACTGTAATTATTCATGCAGATTTGGCATAAATAAATAGATTTTGCTACTCAGAATCTGTGGGAATTATGAAAACATTCTTTTTCTTAAAATTATGGCAATGATATAACGACTCCAACTCTTAGTAAATAAATTTTTGGAGTTGGGAGGGGGCACTTGTGCATTTTGACTTTGAAACACGGTGAGGGGGAGCTTGTTGGAGCAGAGGTGCTAATTAGGTCGAATATGGTAGTATCTTTATTCCCTAGCAAACAAAGGTGTAGGAGGTTGTATAGAATCACACTTCCAGTCCAATTTCTATCATTCTTGAATGTTTACTTCCTTGAAACCTATGCATTACAATGTCATTAAGGGGAAATAACTAGACTTTGGAGCTGTAAGCAAATCTAAATATCAGCATTCAATGAATCTTTAGAAGAGGCAGATACTCCTTAGTTTTAAGGTGGTACAGGGTATAAACACTGTCAGATATAATTTTCTCGTATTTTCATGGCTTATACTTAGTTGTTAGAAAATATAAGAGATGAAATAAAAATTTGGGGTCAAAGGCCATATAAGCGATAAACCTGTCTTGTAAAAATCATCAATTTTGGTTGAAATGATAGGGAAAATTAGCGAATTTTTAGAAAATTTTAATTTATTTCAGTTACATAAAATACAATTTTCTAAAACTTTGTAAATAATTTGCTAAGATAATTGCCTTCCATTTGCATGAAAAAAAAATTTGGGTCACTTAACTTATTCTTGAATAAATGGCAAAAAATGGATTTTTTCCTTTTGTTTCTATGCAAATTATCTCCCCTTAATTGCATTTAATAGAACAGGATGTTGCTGAAAATGTACAATATTTTCATGGTCAAATAATGAAACCCAATAATGGTTATTAGACATCGAAAATCATTTTGACAATATTCCCAAAGTGAATTCCATTTTTTGTTAGATGTGCAAGAATGATATGCAATTTAATCTCCCATACTACCTTAAACAAATAATTTAAAGATGGCAAGTGTCCATATAAAATCGGTTTTCTGGTCAGCACGGAAGTACTGACTTCTATGACATATTTGTATATATATATGTATCATAAGCATCATAAAACAAAAAAAACTTGTCAGTTACAACATATTTTAAACTTATTTACTTTACTCACAGAAGACAGATCTGATCAAATGTAAGTAAAACATACTTAGAAAGCCTTCTCTATAATACAAATTAACGGTAATTAATATATAGCATGAGAGCATGCAGACTGGTATGCTTTTGGTACATCTGTTTCCTATGAAAATGCAAAAATTTATGTTTTGTTTTTCTTTCTCTCTCTTCAGAATTGAATTTCTGGTTTTTAGCTAACCTGACCCAAAGGGTCAGTGTGAGCTGTTGCTATCATTTTGTGTCCATTGTCTGTCCGTCATCTGGTGTTAATTTTTCACATTTTCATCTTCTCCTGTGAAACAAAAACAACCATACTTTACAGGAATGATGTATGGAAGGTCCTTCACAAAGATTGCACATTTTGTTCTGATTAAAAAAAAAAACATGGCCGACAGCATGGATCTTAGTTTTAACATTGGACCCTATGGGAAAAACATCATTTTCAACATCTGCTCTGAAACTATTGAAGCAAATTTGACTAAACTGTAATGAAATGAAGTATGGAAGGTCCTTTACAAAGTATGCCCATGTTATGATTCGGCAAAAAACAAGGCCGTCAGTACAGAACATACAGAAGTTTAACATTGGCCTAATGGGAATTCACATTTTCATCTTCTCCTCTGATACCATGGAAGCCAATTCATGAAACTTTAAATAATAATGTATGGAAGTTCTTTCACAAAGATTACTCATTTCAATCAGATTCGATAAAAAACATGGCCGCCAGCACTGATCTTTGTTTTAACATTGGACTCTATGGGAAAAACATCATATTCATCTGCTCTGAAACTATTGAAGTAAATTCAACTATACTGTACTGAAAGGATGTATGAATTGCTCAGTTTGTCTGGATCCTACAAAATAAATGGCTTCCAGCACAGAACTTCATTTAAGATAAGACCCCTATAGGAAAACATTTTCAGCATATGCACAGAAACCATTGAAGCAAATTCAGCCATTCTAAGATTGCTTATTTTGTTTTGATCTGATAAAAAAATAACACAGGATCCTATGGGATAAGCATCACTTTCATCATCAGTTAATGTTCTTGTCAGGTGAGCAATTCAGGCTCAGTTTCTGACCCTCTAGTTTTTTTACCCCAAAATTTATGATTCTTTATACCATGAAAAGGATAAAAATGTTACTCTTTACTTACTACACAGAATATCATTCTTTGATATTATTTACATGAATAAAGGATTGAAGGAAATATTCATGGGAGGATTCCTTAATTCAGTAAACAAAAGCAGATGTAAAGAGATAACAAACAGACCAGGTAATTGAAACCACAAAAATAAAAAGATTTCTGTTAAACAGAAGAGAAAACTGTTGAAACATAAAAAAACTAATGCAGTGAATACTATGATTGACACAATATGCTTATAAAAATGTTCCTGTATTCCATATTGCAATGCCTTTAGAAGGAGCTTCCTTTGTCATCCTTTTAAAGTTTGTCAGCATTAAACGAATTGAGCAACATTTTAAAACCCACCTGGCCCAAAATGCTATGTGATCTATTCTCATCACTTGGTGTCCGTCTTCTTTCGTTATAACCATATGTCCATTGTAAACTTTTTCCAAAATCTTCTCTGAAACCACTGAGGCAATTTTAACCAAACTTTGCCTAATTTATCACCAGGCTAACTAGATTCAAAATTGTGATTGATTAGTCAGAGGAACAAACAATATGGCTGCAGTGGGGGTAAATCGATGCTTTTGGCAATATAGCCCGAACCTGAAAAACACCTTGATAAAGTATTGTCTTACAACAAAGATAAATCGACTCAATCATAAGATTTCAATAAATGTAAGACATAAACATTCCCTTTAAATTATATAGAAAGCAATAATAATTCTTTTTATGATTTAATTTTTAATTAAGGGAGTACGAGTCTCAAAAATTTAGTAATTAGAATTAAAATTCTGACCTTTTGCTTTGAGGAGCATTACTATTGGAACAACTTGAGCAAAAAATTTTGAAAATCCATGTAGGAATTTTTTAGATATAAGACGTCAAAATTTTGGCGGGAAACAGATCTCTCTAGTGTTTTCCTTCAATTTGCATAAGATGTGTATAGGCCTTTAAATATATGAAATTATAATTGGAAGTTGATTAAATTTTTATACACAGTCTGTTTTGTGTATTTTAATGTGACTTATGACCAAGAAAATGTGATCAATGTGCACAAATTTTTAGCACTGTTTGAATGGATAAAACCCGAGGAAATAGAATGCTTCTGAAATCTAAGGCTCGTACTCCCTTAATTTCATAAAGTACATACTTTTACAGTGACTATATAAATTATATATAGTTGCTATTTTCATCAACAGATCAAGGTAAAACCTCCCCAGGCCATTACAGATTGATATACTATAGTATTGTTAGACAATTCAAAGGGACCTGATTGTTTAGGATTAGTTAACTATAGGAAGTCTCCAAAACTTTTTTTACAATATATGTTGTTCTGGAGCTATAGGTATACACCTATAGAGTAATGACATTGCTAGATTGGTTGCACAATAGGAACAGGAAGACCGTTAAGGTCATAGACAATGGATAATAAAATGTGTCCAGAGATACTAGTCTTTACCTCACCCAAGATGGCCGTCCGTGGGAAACTTGGTTTTACATTGGCCCCTTTTGGAAAACACATTCAAAGATCTCTGAAACTTCTTGGCCAATTGAAACCAAACTTGTTCACAGCTATCCTTCTTTGTATCTCTTTGAAAAGTGTCTGGCAAGTCTGTGTCATATCCAAGGTGGCAAACATCGGTAAACATATTTTAACACTGGACCCAATGGGAAAGCATTTAAATATCTTATCCACAGAACCCACAGAGCCAGTTAGAATCAAACTTGGATGGTCCCTTCCAAAAAGGTATCCGGCAGGTCCGTATCTCGTCCAAGACGGCAAACATCGGTAAACATATTTTAACATTGGACCCAATGGGAAAGCATTTAGATATCTTATCCACTGAAGCTACAGAGCCAGTTAGAATCAAACTTGGTCACAATAGTCCTTTGTTGGTCCTTTTTCAGCTCACCTGGCTATGCCAGGATGAGCTTTTGCCATCACTTGGCGTCCGGCGTCCACCTGTCCAGCCTAAACTTTTCATTCAAAGATCTTCTTCTCTGAAACCACTGTGCCAATTGGAACTATACTTTGTCACAATGGTCCTTAGATGGTCCCTTCCAAAAAAGGTATCCAGAAGGTCTGTACCTAATCCAAGATGGCTGCCAGTGGGAAACATAGTTTTAACATTGAACCTTATGGAAAAGACATTCAAAGATCTTCATCTCAAGAAATATCAGTCCAATTATAACCAAACTTAGGCACAATGATCCTTAGATGGTCCCTGCCAAAAAGGGTATCCGGTAGATCCGTGCCTCGTCCAAAATGACCGCCAGCGCAGAACATAGTTTTAACATTGGACCCTATGGAAAATAGATTCAAAGATCTTTTCAGAAACTATCGGTCCAATTGTAACCAAACTTAGGCACAATGGTCCTTAGATGGTCCCTTCCAAAAACAAAGGTATCCAGCAGGTCCGTACCTAATCCAAGATGGCTGTTAGCGGGGAACATAGTTTTAACATTGAACCCTATGGAAAGTAATTCAAAGATCTTCTTCTCAGAAACTATCAGTCCAATTATAACCAAACTTAGGCACAATAGTCCTTAGATGGTCCCTGCCAAAAAAGATAAAAAAGATGTACCTCATCCAAGATGGCCTCCAGCGGGGAACAAAATTTAAACATTAGACCCTATGGAAAAAATATTCAAAGATCTCAGAAACTACCAGTCCAATTATAACCAAACTTAGGCACAATGGTCCTTAGATGATCCCTGCCATCCGGCAGGTTCGTACCTCATCCAAGATGGCTGTCGTTTTAACATTGGACCTTGTGGAAAAGATATTCAACGATCTTCTTCTCAGAAACTACCAGTCCAATTATAACCAAACTAAGGCACAATGGTCCTTAGATGGACCCTTCCAAAAAAGGTATCCGGGATGTCTGTACCTCATTCCAGATGGCTCCCAGCAGGGAACATAGTTTTTTAACATTGGACCCTTTGGAAAAGATTTTCTGCTCGGAAACTACCAGTCCAATTGTAACCAAACTTAGGCACAATGGTCCGTAGATGGTCCTTGTCAGAAAATGTATCCGGCAGGTCCGTACCTCATCCAAGATAGCCGCCAAATGGTAACATAGTTTTAACATTAACCCTATTGAAAAGACATTCATTTTAAGATCTTTTCAGAAACTATCAGTCAAATTATAACCAAACTTAAGCATAATGGTCCTTAGATGGTCCCTTCCAAAAAATGTATCCGGCAGGTCCGTACCTCATCCAAGATGGCCGTCAGCGGGGAACATAGTTTTAACATTGAACCCTATGGGAAAATAAATTCAAAGATCTTCTTCTCAGAAACTACTGGTCTAATTAGAACCAAACACGGTCACAGTAGTCTTTAGATGGTCACTTCCAAAAAAGGTATCCAATAGGTCCATATCTCTGCCTAGATGGCCGCCAGCGGGAAACATAGTTTTAACATTCATGGACCCTATGGGAAAACGAAGACATTCAAAGATCTTCTTATCAGAAACTACTAGTTCAGTTAGCAAAACTTAGTCACAATGGTCCTTAGATGGTCCCTTCCAAAAAAGGTATCCGACATGTCCGTACCTCATCCAAGATGGCCGCCAGCAGGGAACTTAGTTTTATCATTGGACTCTACGGAAAATGCATTCAGGGATTTTCTTCTCGGAAACTACTGGTCCAATTAGAACCAATCAAAGTCACAAAACATAGTCATAATGGTCCTTAGATGGTCCCTTCCAAAAAATGTATTGGACAGGTCCATACCCCATCCAAGATGGTCGCGATGAGGAACATAGTTTTAACATGGGAACCTATGGGAAAAGACATTCAGTGATCTTCTTTTCAGAAACTACTGGTCGAATTAGAACAAAACTAGGTCATAATAGTCCTTAGATGATCCCTTTCAAAAAAGGTATCCGACAGGTTCGTATCTCACCCAAGATGGCCGCTAGCGGGGAACATAGTTTTAACATTGGACCCTTAAGGAAAAAAAAAAGCATTCGAAGGTCTTCTTCTTAGAAACTACCCGTCCAAACTTAGCCACAATGGTCTTTAGATAGTCCTTTCCATAAAAAATATCCAACAGGTCCGTGCCTCAACCAAGATGGCCGCCAGCGGAGAACATAGTTTTAACATTGGACTGTATGGGAAAAACTCATTCAAAGATCTTCTCCAGAGTGGCCTCAGCAGGAAACAAATTTTAAACTCTGGACCCTATTGGAAATGCCATTTATCTCTCTATGTCAGCCATTGTCTAGGTGAGCGATACAGGCTCTTCAGAGCCTCTTGTTTTTATTTGTTTTTTTTTTTAATTTTTTGTTTTGTTTTTTGTTTTGTTATGTTTTCAAAACTATTGGGGATGGAGTTAAAGTTTCAATAGGAAGTGTTCAGCTTATCAAGAACTACAATTTGAACATTTGTATCACTTCCAAGATGGCTGCCAACGGGAGCATAGTTTAACATAGGATCCTATGGGAAAACCTTGTAAATTGTTCATTCTTGAAATCTATTTCATACACCAAGTTGACATTAACTAGGCATGGTAACATGATGGTCATTAAACAAATGTACTGGTATGATTTTAATGCAAATCATAAATCCAAGATGGCCACTGGTGCAGATCTTAGTGCAACAGTCACCCTATGGTAAAATGTTGTAAATTACTAATTCTTGAAAACCCTTTCCATATAACAAGTTGATTTTAATTGGGCATGATAACATGATGGTCATTTACCAAATATTATATCTTTGTACCGATCACAAATTGAAAATGGCTGCCACCAGGGAACATAGTTTAACACAATAAGCATAAACATAAGATTGCCGCCACTGCCGATCTTAGTCTAAAATTGGACCATATGGGAAAAATGTTGTAAATTACTAATTCTTGAAAACCCTTTCCATATAACAAGTTGATTTTAATTGGGCATGATAACATGATGGTCATTTACCAAATATTATATCTTTGTACCGATCACAAATTGAAAATGGCTGCCACCAGGGAACATAGTTTAACATAATTAGCATAAACATAAGATTGCCGCCACTGCCGATCTTAGTCTAAAATTGGACCATATGGGAAAATGGTATAAATTACCAATTCTCAAAAACCTCTTCATATATCAAGTTGATATTAACTAGGCATGGTAACATGATGGCCATCTTCTAAATTTTTTATATTTGTACCGTTCACAAATACAAAATGGTCTCCACCTTGGAACATAATTTAACATAGGACCCTGGGGCGAAATGTTGAAAATTGTTAATTCTTGAAAACCATTTCATACATCACAATGTTATTTACTATGCATGATAATAATCTGCCAAATGAATGATTTTACTACCAAATGGCTGTCACATCCATCATTTAACCCTGTGGGAAAATCTTTCTGATCAATAAATACGGCTCACATAGGGGTTGTAATGGATGTTAGAATTTTCGGTTGCCATGAAAAAAAACAAAAAAGTGAAATTTTAGAAAAAAAAAGTATTCAGCTAAATATTATGTTTTATTTTCAGAAAAAATGTAAACACTAATTGATATGGAGAACCCCTCCCTGCACAAATATTTTTTGAAAGGGGCTTTGAAATGTTTAGATTTCAGCAGCATTTATTACCTGGATTAAAAGGAAACCCCTGCCTAAATTATTCTTGGAAGATGGTCTGAAATTGGTCGAAATGGATAACATATTCAAATTAACACATTCAAAGATTTTCATCTCAGAGACAACTTGCCCAATTAGGACAAAATGGTACTTTGGTTGTATCTTCCAATAAATGCATCTGGGAGGCCCATTCCATGTCCAATATGGCTGCCAGCAGTAACATAATTTAACATTTGACCCTTGGAAAACACATTCAAAGATCTTCTCAGAAACTACTTATTCAACTAAAACTCAACTTAGTCACAATTGTCCTTAAATGGCCATCTACAAAAGTCTCTGAAACCACTCGATCCAATTAGAACTAAACTTGATAGCAACTTGAAAAGTCCTCTGATTGTCCTTTTCAAAATTTGGTTCTAGCATGTCTGCATTCAGTCCTAGGTCTCCTCCAGCAGGGAATGGACTCTATTGAAAATGGCATTCATCTCTCTATGTCAGCCATTGTCATTGCAAGGCCCGGTTTGCGATGCAGGCTCTTGGGAGTCTCTTGTTAATATCAAAGAATGTTCATGTTTGATATTTCAAGATAATTAGGGTTTTTGAAAATTGAAATTAATATTCTCATATAATATTTTAATATATTTTTAACATTCAGAAAAAAATGCTGTTACCAATATCAAGAAATTGGAAAGAATTGCTTGAATTTCTTTCAAATAAACAAGTAATTTCTGATGGTGGATATTTTACATTAATCAGACAAAATGACATAGTTTAAACCCCCCCCCCGGAGAATACTAGTTAAATCGGCACCTGGTAAAATCGGCATCTAGTGAAATCTGCACCTGCATTGGTTATTTTGGCACCTTGTGAAATCGGCACCTGGTAAATTCGGCACCCATTTTTATTGTATTTCCCTTTATTGTAAATGTGCCCTTTGTTTAGACAATCGGCATATACATTTTCTGTTGCTGCTGTTACAAGTTTCGCTTGTTCAATCCTTTTTAATTTCACTGACATCTTTAATAAACTGATATAGTACGAGTCCTTCTGAGTTCTTTTCACTTTCAGTTGTTTCCAAAATGCACGTAATTTGATAAGGTAAACGGACAGAAAGTCACAGGACAAAAAGTCACAGGACAGAAAGTCACAAATCTGCTAGGACAAAAAGTCACAGGACAAAAAGTCACAATCTGTATTTTTACATTGGTGGACAAAAAGTCACAGGACAAAAAGTCACAACTTAAATGTTTGCCTCATGTGTAAGATAAGATAAGATAAGATACTTTATTCCAATTAAGGTCCCATAGAGGGCAAAATCATTACAGTGATTATATAATAGTACATATTAAACTTGAACATATACATAAACTAGACACTCAAAATATATAAATATACTGTGATTCATGCTGATTTAATCATCAATGCATTATTTAAAGCAAGATGAGCAACCCCAGATAACTAAGACACACCACTATAGAAAGTTTGATAAAAAAAAAAAGTACCCCTTGCCCTACAGTACTCTTAATATCAGTATANCTGGCATATCATAACTCTAATTATTTTATTAAAACGATCACAAATTTGAATTAATTGCAAAATAAGCATTTCCTTTCAGTTGAACAGAATATGATTATTATAAGTTTCATTAAGGGTGTCTTTAACAAAAAATGACATGTTTGCTGTCCAAGCTTCTATAACACTTTAGCGTAATGCAAAAACAAAACAGGAAGTCAGTTACCATTGAAATAAAGCAATTGAACTTGTTTTTTGTGCCATCAAAGGTTCTAAAGAATGAATATTTAGCAAATTTATTTTTGAATTAAATACATAACAACATCTAAAAATTTTCATACAACCAAAATCATAATTAGTAAATTAATTTATTATAAGAATCAAATAGATTAAACACATAAGAAAAACATCTTTTATTTCTCATACAATACAAATTTGCAGGTGCCGATTTTACCAGGTGCCGAATTCACTATATTTGCCGGTGCCGATTTCACCAGGTGCCGATTTAACTTGATACCCCCCCGGATCATTTTGGTTATTGTCTAAACTTTCATGTCCGCAACCGACATTGTTTCTCAGATTTACAATAACCAATGCTGAAATGACAACAAGTGCGGGTAAATCAAACTGTAATTACATTGGTTTATAAACCAAGTAACTAAATGGGTCTTGATTATTTCAATTTTGTCATCTCTTCATTCGTTACATTTCTGAGAAATTTCAAGCACTTGCTCTTCCCAGCCCATTTCCCAGTCAAATCTTCTTCTTCCAAGTCAGGAACCGGATTCATGAGTGAATGTCTAAGGCTCCGCGAAAACTTTGCACAGTCTTCTTCTTGCTATATACATTTAAAATTCTCAATGTACAGTTAAGACTATGTACAGGTGGGAGATAATAATAAAAATTTTTATTCGAGTGCTTAAATACAAATACATGTGCAAGTAAAACAGATCTAGTTGCTGTCAGGCTGCGCCTTGATGGCGAACCTGAATCCCTCTGCTATGCTTGCTGATGTTACTTTTACTGGCAGTTGGTTCCAGTCCCTGATTGTTCATGGGAAGAAGGAATTGCCATAAACTTCGGTTTTTGTCCTTTCTTGGAATAGGCGATCTTTGCCTCTGGTTCTGCTGTCATTGAATTTGACATATTGATGGCTGTCTATATCGATTATTCCATTTTTTATCTTGTCCAGCATGCATAGTCGGTTATTTTTTCTTCGTTCTGACAGACTTTCCCACTTCATTTATTCTATCATTTTAGTTACACAGCCAGGTAATCGGTCTGTATAGTTGTTTGTTACAAAATGTGCTGATCTCTTTTGTACTCTTTCTATGTTGTTGATATGTTTCTTGTTTGTTGGATCCCATATTGTACTGCCATATTCCAATGTTGGTCTTACCACTGAAGTATATGCTGCCGCTTTAACTGGCTTGGTACAGTCCTTCAGATTTCATCGAATGAAGTTCAACGTTTTGTTTCCTTTGCCGACTGTATTCTCTATATGTCTATCCCAGGTAATTATAAGGTTGTTTGAGATGGTAACACCCAGCTATTTGCCTGTGTCTACTGTGTCTAATATGTGTCCATGTAAGTTTTAAGTTGTTGGTATTGGACAAATGGGTACCCGTCTCTTATCTGCTACTCCTCTTGAACCACTGAATAGATTTTCATGAAATCTTAATGCAAACTTTATGACAAAATGTATGTGTGCACCTCCTATTTCAGAATTTGGTTTGATTGATTTTTGGGGTTTCCCATAGCAAAACATGGACTTAGCCATTACGTTACAAGTGGTTACCCATCTCTTATCTGCTACTCCTCCTGAAACACTGAATAGATTTTCATGAAACTTTAACACAGTCTTTATGACATAATGTAGATGTGCACCTTCTATTTCAGAATTTGATTTGATTGATTTTTATTTTCTGGAATTAAATGGGGATGCGGGGGTATTTATTAGTGAGCTTTGTTTTCGATTGTTTCTGCAGGAATTATGCCCCTTTTTAACTTTGAAAATTAACAAATATGTGGAGTTTTAAAATTCTGGAGTGGCAGGGATATATTTCTATGCCCTTGTTGTCAGTTTTAACTGTGGGATTTACAGAAATTTTGGAAAACAGTCTCATGTTTTTTTGTAAGCAATACCTCCTAGTCTTGACATGCATGCAACTTCTTTTATCAAATGATATGATGAACATTGCCTTGTTGCTATCAAGGAGGTACTATGGCCAGTAAATTTCATACAAGTTTCTCTTGTTATGGCGCCCTATAGTAATCAGCCTGTCTGTCCGTCCGTCAGCGTTTTCTATGTCGTACAAAAACTCAAGAATGCCTTCACTGATTTTTATGATTTTTTTACTCAAAATTAACTTCAGTAAAGGAAGCTCCCTTTCGTTTTTCAAGAAAATCAGAAAATGATTTTTGGGAAAAAAATTCATTTTTAGCTCACCTCACGATAGTGAGGGGGCTTATGTGATACCCCTAACGTCGGCGTCCACGTCCGGTTAGGGAGAATGGTTAAGGTCCATTCCTGCTTACTGACATGCCCCACATCAACCATATTGGTATGCCTGATGCATTTTGGGAAGACAACTGGAATGCATGCTTCGGATGCTGTCTCTGACCTACATTTTACGCATG
>MJUU01048329.1:76313-86985 GCA_002080025.1 Modiolus philippinarum | reverse complement strand
GTGCAACGAGGTGAGCTTAGCAGGCTGTGGCTGCTTTCTATGTTTATATGAAAAAGTGCATATTTTGAGAATTAACTCTATGTCGTATGATAACTCAAGAATTCCTTCACCGATATTATAATTTTGATACTCAAGGATGAACTTGACTAAAGGAAGCTCCCTTTCGTTTTTTTAGGAAAATCGGAAAATGATTTTTATGCAAAAAAGTCGTTTTTATATGAAAAAGTGTATATTTTGAGAATTACCTCTATGTCGTACGATAACTCAAGAATGCCTTCACCGATTTTTATGATTTTGCTAATCAAGGTAGAGCTTAACTAAAGGAAGCTCCCTTTTGTTTTTGAGGAAAATCGGAAAATGATTTTTGGGAAAAAACTTCGTTTTTATATGAAAAAAAAGCATATTTTGAGAATTAGCTCTATGTCGTACGATAACTTAAGATTGCCTTCAGGGATTTTAATGATTTTGATACTCAAGGTTGAACTTGACCAAAAGGAAGCTCCGTTTCGTTTTTGAGGAAAATCTGAAAATGGTTTTTGGGAAAAAACTTCGTTTTTATATGAAAAAGTGCATATTTTGAGAATTACCTCTTTGTCGTATGATAACTAAAGATTGTCTTCAGGGGTTTTAATGATTTTGATACTCAAGGTTGAACTTGACCAAAGGAAACTCCCTTATGTTTTTGAGGAAAATCCGAAAACAGTTTTTAGGGAAAAACTTAGTTTTTATTTGAAAAAGTGCATATTTTGAGAATAATCTCTATGTCGTACTGTAAATTAAAAATGGCTTAAGGGATTTAAATGCTTTTGATACTCAAGCTTTTTCTTGACCAAAGGAAGCTTTCTTTTGTTTTTGAGGAAAATCTGATTACCATGAAATTCTGCAAACAAATTTTTGGGACACACAAGGGGGCGGGGCCCTTTCTGACTTTGTCAGTATTCTAGTTGGATCATGTGTCGCATATTTTAAGACAAAGCATGCTTAATTTTTCCATTCCAAATTGAAATATTAATTACAATAAAGACATTAGCATTTGTATTACTCATCTGTCACTCATTGCAATTGTTTTGTAATTCTTGAATAAAACTATAACTTTTGAACTGAAAATAACCAATATACGGTATTATTCCTTGATTTTTTATAGAAATATATAAAACATTCACAATCACAGAGTGAAGATGATTCAGTTAAAACATTTTCTTCTTTTTTTTCTGTTCTGATAGATAACGAAGATCCAGATCTAATTAGCTTTGAAAAATTAGACAGAGCATCTCCAGACTTATGGCCTGAACAAAGTGAGTATGTTGTTATTACTGAAACAGTTTATAGCTTTTTATATTCGCCTTTCTGATTATTATTATTATATTACAGTTCTTATATATAGTGCTCTATCTATACAAACAATAATCAAAGTGCTGTACAATTTCACATAAAACACATAAAAAAATGTTGCAAAAGTACACCATCAAAAACAAAATTTCTGGGGATAATCATAAGCAAATAAAGAAATTTGAACAAAAATAAAATAAACCCAAAGAACAAATAAAGTAAAAATATAAAGCAGAAAATATAATTTGGCTACTGCGCTTCATTAAAAATGTGCTTTGGTCAACACTTTCATACCCCAATGAAACTTCAAAATTATGTATTCAATTCTTAAAAATAGATCATTTTTGGTCAGTAATTAAAATATTTTGACTTTTTTCAGTCCCAGGTGTATCAGAATTTGCAGCAGCTAAAAGTGTAAGTAAATATACTGACAGATAAATTTGTAGTCAAAATAAATCTTTATTTACCAAATATAAGATTTTGATGCTGATATGCATGCATAAATCTTACTGTGGATAACCTGTGACTTTACCCCTACATCAATTGAAATATGATGTAATTATCTATATTTCCAGGTAAATTGTCTTGTAACTAGGACATAATGAATAAATCTTGTCTTCACACTTCAGTACGTTTTTCATTTGCTGGGAATTTAAGGAAAAAAATGATGAGAGAAGGTGGGGATGGTATCAGAGTTTCTGTTCTTTTTAGCTGAATTATAAAATATATTTCAGAAAATAGATTTTACTATTCTTATTTTTATACAAATGTTTATACAAATGTAGAACTTGATTTTATTTTTTTTACTTTTTTCAAAAACTTTGTACCGATCATCCTAAATATATGGAGATTAGGGAGCATTTTGGGAAAGATTAATGTAAATATTCCACCAGTATTGTGCAGTAATTCAAAAACATTTTTTTTTCTAAAACCAGAATGACAGAACACCACTTTACAGTACTGTAAATTAGTAAAACACTAATTATTGTAAAGTCAATGAACATTTCACTGACTTACAAGTTGAGTTGATTCCTGACACTGCTGCAATAGAAGGAGAGTTTTGACGCACCAAAAATGTAGTTTAACTCACCATTTCTTTTGAAATACCTGTACCAAGTCAGGACCATTGTGGTTGACAATTTTTTACGTGGTTTCTGCCTGATTTGTGTTTTTGTCTCATGGACTTTGGCTCATGACAACTCCTTTCAATGATTTTGTTACTACCTCCATTTATTACTATTTGTTAATTAGCATATATCTATTCAGAATATGAAATAAAGCCAAAAGAAGTTTGATACCACCCCCAACTGTCACTTATTTGTCTTGTCAAGTTTTCTTTCTGTATCAATCAACTTATTACTTTAAGTTATTTTATCAGTTAGGTATAATTTTGGTAGGTAATGAAATTTATCAGCAGAGATGGTGAGCTGTTTTTAAGATGGGCTCAGCATGTATCAATTTACCCTCATGGTTTGGAAATTAGTTCGGAGAATTTCAATTTAAATAGGGGTAAAGTCAGGTTATCCACAGCTAGAAAGGTCACAGCAGGATTCATATGTATACCCCTCCGCAAACAAAGTTTGGGGTATATAGGAATCACCTTGTCTGTCTGTGTGTCTGTCCAAGAACCTTGTCAGGGCTTGTAGCCCTAAAGAGCGCCTTGGATTTTCTTGGATTTTGATGAATGTCACAGTTGTACATGTAGTATATCACCTAAAGATGTGCATGAAGAAATATGGTTGCTGCTTGAAATTTTGAAGGGGAAATAATTAGTCTTTGATTGCTTTTTATTTGACCGCAAAAATTTTGTGGTCGTATAATGGTATGGTGCTGTCGTCGTCGTCGTTGTCGGCGTCGTTGTCTGTAGACCCTTTTAGTTTTGGCCAATAACTCAAGTTCAAGTTGTTCAATCCTCATGAAATTTTAACACAATGTTTCTTGGCACAAAAGGAAGGTGTGGATCGGTTTTGGTCATTATGGCCCCTCCCGTTTTTAAAATAGGGGCCAAAAAGGGCAAAATTAGGTGTTTTCACCTATTTAGCTGTAGAATTTTTATTAATCATCGGATTTTGATGGGGTTTCTTTCAGTGTGCTCCTGAGGTAATTTCCAATCAGTGGTATGTCAATAGTATGTCAACGGATTTCACGTCGCATGTACCGTTCATGAGATAAATGGGGTGCAAAAGGGGCGAATTTTTAAAAAATTATTTTTTTATTTTAAGTCCGATTTTGATGCCGTTTTTTGCAATGAATTCCTTATGAAAAATAAATACAGCACTGCACCATCAGATTTTTGATAATTTGTTTCCTTTCTGAGTTATGAGGGGCCAAATGGGGAAAAAATTGCAAACATGCAGATTATATAAATTTTTTATTTTTCATCGGATTTCAATGGGATTTTTTTCTTTTGATTCGTCATGATATAAGCTTTAAGTAGTATGTGAACAGATTTTGTGTAGCTCTTACGGTTTCCAAGTAACAAGGGGTCAAAGGGGCCAAAATTGCAATTTCTCTAACTATGTGAAATCTTTATTTTTCATCAGATTTTGATGAGATTTTTTTCTTTGGATTCCTCTTGATATAAGCTTTCAGTAATATGTAAATGGATTTCGCTTAGCTTTTATCGTTTCTGAGCTACAAGGGGTTAAAGGGGTCAAAATTGCAATTTTTCAAAATATGTGAAATCTTTTATTTTTCATGGAATTGCGATAGGATTTTTTTCTTAAGATTCCTCATGATATAAGCTTTCAAAGTTATGCCAGCCGATTTCGAGTAGCTCCTACCGTTTCCGAGCTACAAGGGGTGAAAGGGGCCAAAATTGCTTTTTTTTTTTCGAAATATTAGAAATTTTTTATTTTCTTCATAGTTCATTATTGTGTCCATTTAATTACTGTATCAGGCTCTTTACTGTGTCCTAATTTATTTTGAATTACACTCGTTCAAGTTTCAGTGTTCGACATGCTGCGGTCGTATCATGCTGCACTCGGCGTAGCCCTTTATTTAAAAAAGGAGGAGAGTAACCTTGTCAGTGCATGTCCTCTTACATGGCTGATACAATTTTGATGAAATTCTACACAGTTGTAGTTTAGGACTCTAAGATAAAATATTAAGCAATGTTTTATCCTCAGTCTTATCACGGATCATATATTCTGTCACAAGTTCTTCAGCTGCTTGTTGAAAACTTAAAAAGACTATGGTTTACAAGCATAGAACAAGTTATCACGTCATAATCATGTGATGAAGTGACATTTTGTTATGTCCCTGATTTTAAATACAAGATTTTTCATTATAGGTACATTAAAAAATATATTAGTGGTATATCTTGTGTTCTCTATCTGTTATACATATATGCAACCAACATCTAATGTTGATAACAACTGCAGTGCTTTGGTGACAATACTTTTACATGATGTCTGCCCCTGTTATACTGGTGTCTATGGGAAAAGATCTAAAACTGTTTAACATTCAAATTTCACAATATAAATATTTTGCAGTCTTGTTCACATGTCTCAACTGGTTCTGTAATTGTTGTTTTGATTGAACACAGCTTAAAATGAAGTGAGTGACACAAACTTATTTGAGTCTCTAGTTTACATGTATATTTTATGTATGACAGGAAGTGCATTGAAGGTTTTTAGGAGTCCTATATAAAGATATTGTCATTTCCGCTGAGGGGTCAAATAGCATATCTGGTAAAATAGTTCCAGTTTGATTATAGCCCTGCTGAGCTGTGCTTCTTGAGGTAATAAAGCACTAAATATTAAAAAAAGAATTTGGTAATGAAGTTATTTCCATCATGTGAAAGTTGAATTTCATGTATTGCAAATTAGAGAGCTGTATTTTCAGAGACTTAATGACAATATTGCATTTGAATTGTGATGCCATTTCATGTATTGCGTGTATAATTGCATGTATTAATAGTATAGTTTTTGTTTGTATATTTCAGCCTATGTCTGGATCTAGTACTCCATCAAAATGGATGACAGAATTAGAAAATGAGGATATTGGATTACTACAAGGTATGTTTTATTTTGTCTCTTTAAAATTGCTTTTGTATAGTTGTGCTAAAATCCTTAATGTGGATAGTGCTTATAGAACAAACTTGTTTTGCAATGCACAAAATTCTGTTTGGATCATTTCTTTTAGGTAATGGGCTTTTGCATTTTTCTTTCTTTATAACTTTGTTTTGCAAGGCACTTATTATAAATGCCTCACTTATTTCAATATACATGATAAAGCTTTGCACAGTCAAATATCTTTAAATTAAATATCATCACTTAATTGTTCTTCAAAATAGGCTTGACATAATTATACCCTGCTCCTAATGAAAAGGGGGTATACTTTATTACTCTTGTCTGTCATTCCGTCTGTCCGTCCGTCCATCACAACTATTGTCAGTTTTTTCTTGGCAATGGTAAATGATACAAACTTGAAAGTTTGTCAGATTACCTCCTAAGTGTATCTCCTCTTAAACCACTGGAAGGATTTGGATGAAACTTTAACCAAAGGAAGGACACTATAATGAAATGTGCATGAAGGAATTTAATTACTGCCCATCACCGGAATGGGAGATAATTTGACTTTGACATTTTATTGATTTCTTCTGCGGTGATCTTTTGGACTTGGACATTTTTTTTAAAGAAATGGTTCAAAGGGTTTATATTGTGAAACAAAGCTGAGTAAATCAGATTTTCTAACATTTATTATTTTTGTGTGAAATATCAAAGGGGTTAGTTTTAATTTTTGCTGATTTCGACAGATTTTTTTTTTTTGAATCCTTGTGAAAAGTTATTTCTTGAGGATTATATCATAGTGTCCACTCTTGTACTGCATCCACATCTTTATTGTTTGCACACTCATCTAAATTTGCACTTATCATATTGATTTAGGGTTTAATGAGCAGTGGTCTATCTGGCTTCCATTTGGCGACAGCTCTTGTTCTGACTGTATGCCTCTGACTATCTTAATCAATCTGAGTAAATTCTGTTACCTATTTATACTCTTTTTAAATACATACACTACAAAATGCTCAAATTACCTTCTTCAAGAGTAACCAAGAATTTACTCATATCAACGGCTGTTTTCCCTTACCTATTAATTTATATTTATAGCATCCTGGATATTCTTAACTTTTCTGGAGCCTATGCCTGCGTTTACTGCATGGAAACTATAAAATGCTGGAAGTTTCTAACAAAACATTTATAGAAAATGCAAAATCAATAGAATACAAAATTATCTTTTCTAAATCAAACAATTGATAATAGTTTATATACTCAATAACTTTCAAAGATCTTCTCGTCTGAAAGTGCTTAAACAATTTCAATAAAATTTGATCATAATAGTTCTTGGGCTACTCCTTCAAAGTTTGTGATTTTCATTATGGTACCTCACCCATGATGGCAGGCAGCAGGAACATGGTATAACATAGGAGCCTATGGCAAATGAATTCATAAATCTTCTCTAAAACTACTTCAGAACTTCAGAATCCCCCTCCAAGTTTGTGATTTTTTGTTTGATTTTAAACTTATATTATTCATTAAAGAAAGGGATCGGGCAACAGGCAAAGCCTATATAAGACCTCTCCCATAATGCATGCAAAAGGTATACAAATTTAGATATAAACAAAAAAAATAAATACAAGCAGGAAAATTTACAAAGATGAACACTAGTGAGGCTCCTCATTGAGGTATCGAGGAATCAAGTAATCAATTACTTATCACAAATTAAATTACATGTAGTACTTGAAAACTAGTAAATTACATTCATCACAAATTATGAAAATCAAATATCGAGAGTTTAAAATGATTTTTTGTTCATACCTGATCCAAGATGGCCTCGAGCAGAGAACATATATGAACATAGGACCCTATGGGGTTACATTCAAAGATCTCCTTCAAAATGATGTGAATAGTTTTAATTATATTTAATCATAATAGTTCTTGAGTGGTCCCCTTCAAAGTTATGATTTTCATGTTCATACCTCATCCAATATGGCTGTCACAGGGGAACATAGTTTAACATAAGACCCTATGGGAATTGCATTCAATAATCTTCTCTTATGAAACCATTTGAACAATTTTAATTAGATTTTATCATAAAAGTCCTTGGGTGATGCCCTTCAAAAGGTTTGATTGTTACATTGTATGTACATACCTCATCCAAGATAGCTGCCATTAGGGAACACAGTTGAACATTGAACCCTATATGTATAATGTATATAATGTATTGAAAGAAACAGTTTGACCTACTTTAACCAAATTTGATCACAATAATCCTAGGGTGGTCTTCTTGAAAAATTGTTATTTTTATATTTATATGTCAAGATAACTGTCAGTTTTTAACATAGTTAAACATAATATCCTATTTGAAATTCATTCAAAAATTTAGACCAGTCACACCAAACTTGGTCCCGGCACCTGAATCGGTTTTCAGGGGCTTCGGCTACAGAGCTGCCGGGCGCGTCCCCAGGTGGTGGATAGGGGAATGCCCTGTCTATGCGGGGTAGTCAGGTCATAATACGGAAAGCCTGACCGCGAACCATTGTAGCCAAACTGTGTGGAGAAACGCCACGCTCCATGCAGTATAAAGACCCCTTCTATATTTCTCTAAAGAGAGCAGACGCACTGGGTGTCGTATGGAAGGCTAAATTTCCTGCCCCTACCCATTTCTCCAATTTTCCAGTGGCAGTCAAAAGTCGTTGCCCAGGTTGTCCCTTCCACCTTTATTTCTTTCTTCTGATACTTTCAATTTTTTGAATTGATTAACTTGTTCTCGTCCTGATATAGCTGAAATATTGCTCATTGGACGTTAAACTCTAACTAATNAATCAATCAACCAAACTTGGTCACAATAGTTCAAGGGTTGTTGGCTATGAGAAATTGTGTTTACTATGTTCATGTTATATCAGATGTGGCAGCCAGTGGACTCTATTGCTGCACATATTATCTAAGGGTCATGGTCCATGACAGGTACAGGCTCTTGAGGGCCTTTTGTTTATTAAATGCACTGTCTTATATAATTTTAAAATACTGTGGTCGCACTTTTATTCGTGGACATCAATTTTCGTGGTTTTCATTGATATCACTATTTCGTGGGTTCTTAAATTCGTGGTTTCGAATTCTGTGCATTAAAACTGTATGGAGAAAATGCATTTCCTCAGGATCCTAATTTCGTGGTTTAGGCCAACCACGAAATCCACGAAAATTGGAAACCCACGAACAATAGTACTTTCACAGTAATGTATTTTATTTATTCACAAATATCAATGCCTAACACCAATACAAAAATACACTATAAATATAAAGCTAGCTTTTACTTTATCTAAAAACAAGTATGGACCCTAATAGATGTCTCGTCCGTCTCTGCTTCTTCATTAAAACTTATGAGAAAAAAACAAACTTGCCTGATCACAGAAACAAAACACTCAATGTAGACCATGAAACTTAATTCACAGACACAAGTCAAATGTTCAACTATCAAAAGAGAACCAATCCACATACCAAATATCATTGACGTGTAACTAACACACCATGACATTTCCGTCACAGACAAAAACAACATAGGGTACTACTTAAGAGCAACCTACATAACACAAATTATTGCCATGCCACCTTCAGTTATTCAGAATCAAATCTAATATGAAAAACTTTATCATGTTGACTAGACCATGAAAAAGAGGACAAGGTCAAAATCCATATGACAGACAGTCATGTACTACTCAAGAGCAACCTACAAGCTAAATATCATTGCCCTACCACTTACAGTAATTGAGAAACTTTTTTAATCAAAAACCCTAAACATGTTCACTAGACATGAAATTGAGGTCAAGGTCAAAAGCCACATTCCAAACTGACATGTACTACCTGGGCACTGGACCGTGAAATTGAGGTCAAGGTCAAAAGCCATATGGCAGACTGACATATTCTTACCAAGACCAAGCTATATACCAAATATCATTGACATATTACTTGTAGTTATTTAGAAAAAGACTTAAGCAAAAAAACTTACAGTTAGCTCAATGCGAATCGAATCTCTCTCTCTCTCAACACAGAGTATTTTCCTGGTGGGACACTGCTAAACACCAAAATTCACGGAAAAATAATCGGTGTTTTCTTGGAGGAAACACACGGATAAGTGTGTCATTAATTGCCCTGAAAACGAAAATCCTCCCGACACCGCGAAATTTATGACATGTGTTCCTTTGATCTTTTGCCGATAAGCACAGTCGTTAATTAGCAAGTCATTGACATTTCATCAATTAAGTTTTAATGAAATATTTTTTTTTCTAGAGTAAGTAATTGGAAGGTAAAAAATAAATTTATTTTTGAAATAACTTGAAAAAATCGGGGTGAAAATCCCTGTTCTGACAATAGATCTATGCCAGGGGATCCATGTGTTTTGTTACATAAAATTGCTGCTCCTTTTACGAAAGAAATTGTCTTCCCATTTAAAATAAAGGAAACATAAAAGAGATACATTTCGTTAAAAAAAAAGTTATGAAAATCTTGTTGTCACAGATTCTATTTTTAGACATTTACCTGGCGGACATGCTTGATTCACTATAAACAGGATTTCCAGAAAATCTTGAAATTTTATGTATTATGGGAATGACTTTAATTGAAAGATGTTCGTAAGCAGGACGTACACTAGATTTTTAATTATCTTTTCATACGTTTAAAGTCTTAAACACATTTTGTTCCTGTAAAATGTTTTAATCTATTGTCAGGACTGGAATGTTTTTAGAAAGCATAAGTGAACGAGTGAAAAACCGCATGTTTTACATGTTGAAGAATTTTATTCAGCAATACAAACAAGGGACCTGTCATGAGCAAATGCTCACTAGTAATACTCTGCTCTCATCTTCCAGTCTCTAATAACCTGACAAAGTTGGTAAACAAAATGTAGTACCCCACAAGTCTTAAAATGTGTCCCACAATATGGCATGCCTACACAAAGCTTCTGACAAAATTTCAAGTTTGTATCATTTACCAATGCAGATAAAAGCTGTATAAAAGCTGTGAGGGACGGACGGGATGATGAAAATTAAACTAAGTCAGTAAACAGGAAGTAGCATTCTGACAGGTCTGAAAATGCATCCCACAATATGGCATAACTATACAAAGCTTCTGACAAAATTTAAAAGTTTGTATCATTTACCATTACAGAGAAAAGCTTTACGAAAGTTGTGACGGATGGACAGAATAATGAAAAATTGACTAAGTTTATAAACAGGAAGTAGCATCCCGACAGGTCTGAAAATGCATCCCACAATATGGCATGACTACACAAAGCTTCTGACAAAATTTCAAGTTTGTATCATTTACCATTGCATAGATAAGCTTTA
>MJUU01048329.1:50797-63022 GCA_002080025.1 Modiolus philippinarum | reverse complement strand
AAAGCATTTATAGATGTTCTCCTCTGAAAATATTTAGTTAATTGGAACCAAAATTAGACTCAATGGTACCCTTCAAGAAAGGTGACAGCAGAACTGCACCCCCATCCAAAATAGCTGCCAGTCTGGAATATAGTTTAACTTAAGATAATATAACATCAATGTCTATTAACAAATTTGAAAATAATGCCCTTAAAATATTGGGATTATTTTAACTGCATATGTCAGCTGTGGCCCAGATGAGGTATACAGGCTCTTGAGAGCCTCTTGTTTATTTATATTGAGCATTATAACCTCTATAACACAGGACGTACTGTGTGATTGTAAAGTTTGCCTTGTTTCAGAAGGTTTGAAGGCAGATATCTTGCATTGGTATGGATAGTTTGATGGTGCTTACCATTCCAGGTCCCTCGCTTATCTGCTTCATGTTAGACAAATTCAAAATGTGATGGGGCATCCGTTTACCACGTCCACATTTCCTTTTATCTATATTTAGCAGTATTGAATCTCTCACAAATATTTATACCCCCGCTCCCCATCTGGGATAAGGGGGTATACTGTTTTCAGTCTGTGTGTGTGTGTGCGTGCATGCGTGCGTGTGTGTGTGTGGGTCCATCTGTAACATATTTTCGTCGCATTTATCTCGGCATTGGTAAAAGATACAGATCTGAAATTTTGTCAAAAGCTTTGTATAATCATGCCATATTGTGGGAAGCATTTTTGGACCAATCAGAATACTACTTCCTGTTTCCTGATTTTGGTCAATTTTGACACTTGTAGCATTATAGAGTGAATTTTCATCAGTTTTCTCTGTAATGGTAAATGATACAAAGCTGAAATTTTGTCAGAAGCTTTGCATGGTCATGCCATATCCTGGGATGCGTTTTCAGACACAGAATTCTACTTCCTGTTTACCGACTGTCAATTTTTTGGCACTTGTGGTATAATGGAGTAATTTTTCGTCAAAGTTTTCTCTCTAATGGTAAATGATACAAAGCTGAAATTTTGTCAGAAGCTTTGCATGGTCATGTCATATTTCGGGATGTCTTTTCTGACCTGTCAGGGTTCTAGTTCCTGTTTACCGACTTGGTCAATTTTGACACTTGTAGCATTACAGAGTGAATTTTTGTCAAAGTTTTCTCTCTAATGGTAAATGATGCAAACCTGAAATTTTGTCAGAGGCTTTGCATGGTCATGCCATATTGTGGGATGCGTTTTCTGACTTGTCGGAATACTACTTCCTGTTTACCGACTTTGTCAATTTTTTTGCACATGTGGTATAATGTAGTAATTTTTTGTCAAAGATTTCTCTGCATTGTTTTATGGTACAGATTTTGTCACAAGCTACGTATAGTCATGCCATATTGTGGGATGTTTTTTCAGACCAATCGGGAAACTACTTTCTGTAAACCGACTTAGTCAATTTTGACACTTGCAGCATTATAGAGTAATTTTTCGTAAAAGTTTTCTCTGCAGTGTTATATGACATGGATTTGAAATTTTGTCACAAGCTTTGTATAGTCATGCCATACTGTGGGATGCGTTTTCAGACCAATTCAGACAATACTTCCTGTTTACTGACTCAGTCAATTTTGATGTTCACTTCTGTATTGGGTTGACACAAACACTAGAATTTGCACTTTCCCTATATCATTCAAGGTACAATGAGCGGGGGTATAATTGAACGCCATTCGGCGACAGCTCTTGTTTGACCAGTTTTTCTTTCTGCACATCTTCAGACAGTGTAATTAAGGTACAAACTTACTTACTGAAATGTTTGATCTGTAACATGGGATATAGTATCTGATTATGGTACATCAGATTATTTTACCTTTGCTAAGAGTGAAGTCATGTTTGGCTGAACTAAATAAACTAATCATGGTTGATTTTCAGATTAGAACCTTATTTGTCAAAGATATCAATGTACTAGCCAAGAAATACACATAAACCAATAAATGCATGCATGAATGTTGTTCACAGGGGGTCGCACAGGGGGGTACAGTGCATGGGCGTACGAAAAATAAAATGTCACAACACGAGGAAAGAAAAATTAGAAATTGTCTTGCACGATGCCCTTTTTTCGGTTTGCACGAAACACGGCAAATAAAGACCCTCCAACACGGCGACACGTGAAATAAAAAACGTCAAACACGCTGCACAAAAATAACCCTGTGCCACCCTCTTCACAGGGTTATGAAAATGAACTTGGATAAAGATGCCCAGGCATGAAACCAAAATTACCAGCATATTGATTTACCTCGTGCAACAACTATATATCATGGCACATAAAAGAAAACATAAACCTAAACAAAGTTAACAAGAGCTGATGCAAAATGGAAGGATATACCCCATGCTCATTGAACAATGAATTGATATGGTAATTGCAAATTTAGGAGGGTGTGGATAAAATACATTTGTGGACAATGTACAAGTGTGGACACAATACCAGTATGGATACAATTATTATAATCCTTGCTAATTAACTTTTCACAAGGGTTCAAATGAAAATATTCTGTTGGATTCTGACAAAAATAAAATTCACCCTTTTTTGGCTTCTTTGACATTTTACACAAAACAATAACAACACTTTGAAGACAACTTTTCAAGAGGATTACAATGAAAAAATTGCTTTATTAAACAATATCTACCCTTTGAACTATTTCTTTGGAAAATTATCAATTCCGAAAAGATCCTTGCAGAAGGAATCAATAAAAAGTTATATATCTCACCTTCAGAGTGTCAGACAGTAATAAGATTTCTTCATGCACATCTCCATAAAGTGTTCTTCTTTTGTGTGAAGTTTCATCAAAATCCCTACAGTGGTTTAAGAGGAGATGTGCTTACGAAATAGTCATTGCTGATGGAATCTTTGAAAAGTCGAACATCTCCCCTTAATTTATTCGGATAATAATTTTATTCTTTCATGCACATCTCCATAAACTGTGGAAGCACTTTTATTCATTGACATCAATTTTCGTGGTTTCACGAAAATTCCATGGGAACTTAAATTCATGGTTGCAAATTCCATTCGTTACAAATCAAGGGAAAAACTGCACTTCCGTGGGAACATAATTTCGTGGTTTTAGCGAACCACAAAAATTGGAACCCCACTAACAATAATACTTTTAAAGTAATTTTCTTCTCTTTGTTAAGTTTCATCAAAATCCTTCAAGTGGTTGAAAAGAGATTTGCACTTACAAGGAAATCTGTATAGATAGAATATATATAAAAAATTCGAAGTCAAATTATCTCTCCTTCCTGGTTTTGGACAATAATTATTCTCCTTCATGCAGATCTCCAATTAGTTTTCTTCCTTCATGTAAAGTTTCATCAAAATCCTTCTAGTGGTTTAAGAGGACTAGCACCTACTTGTGAACAGACAAGGCAATTCCTTTATACTCCCTAAACTTCGTTTGCGGGGAATAATAAAGTATGAAATTGTGATAGACCTCAATTAAAAAAGATGTTAAAACATCATGTAATATCAACACACATGGATGTTGTATTGGTCTAGGGGGGTGGAACTAAAAGTAAACATCAACCAAACAAGAAACTTGCAAGACTACTGTCAACAACAGTGATGAGCGAAGAGTCCAACCGACCCTTTGGTGTCATATGTTCAAAGGTGGTGACAATCCTTGATTGAAAATGAATCAGGAAGACACAATTTTTAACAAGGATCATCCTACTAAAGTTGGTATTATTTGGATTTCATGTTTCACATAAAATAACTTTTGAAAGTCCCCTCCTGAAGTATCTATTGTCCAATTATGTTCCAAGCTGGTGGCTATCTTTGGCTGAGTTTGTCGAACATATCTGTGAAAGCTTACTTCCCAAGAATTATTAAACCAAGTTGTTTATTTGAAATTGGTCCACTTTGATCAAATGTTTTAACAGAAATAATGCAATAAAATCAACAAGAACATAGAAGTATATTCTATGTAATAAATATTAATTTGATCAGAACAATACAGATAATCAAACAAAATACATGTATATTACATTAATATAAATCAATTTGTAACAAATAATATATCATAAATAAATTAAAAATACAGGTAAAGAAATTGCACATCAAAGAGATAAAAGATAATAGTCCAGTCATCTTATGGTTTGACCTCAAACTAATTGCGACAGAAATGAATTTACAGGAAACAATCAAGAAACTGTTGTAGAACATCATATTAAAAATCGTGAAAAATCGAAATGGGGGAAAGTATGCAAATAACTATAATTTATTAACCAGCTAAATACAATATGATAGAAAATGCCTATTCATTATCAGGGAGAAATTTTCAAAGTCGGTTATTACGAGATCCAAAGCAGGGCCATTACAGCCAGAAAACAGGGCATTATTACAGGGCCATTATTGATCACGTGACACAGAAGTAAAGAAACTGCATTCAGTTCATACCATTATTTACTTTTATCAATTTTACCCGATGTAGTTGTATGTTCAAGAAATAGACCATACTTCTTTTTGTACTTCAGCGGTAAACCCTTATGCAGTTATATGGAGAATAATTTTTTTTGTTTCAAATATTTGACCCTACTTGTGACCACTCATTGTAATCATCTCATCATAAGGAATCCGAAAATATACATCTTTTCTTGATTTTATGAAGAAAAAATTTTTTTTGTACTTCAGAGCGGTAAACCCTTATGCAGTTGTATGGAGAATATTTTTTTTTCTCAAATATTTGACCCTACTTGTGACCACTCGTTTTAATCATCTCATCCTAAGGGATCCGAAAATGCACATCTTTTCTTGATTTTCTAAAAAAATATTTTTTGTACTTCAGCGGTAAACCATAATCCAGCTGTATGGAGAATTTTTTTTTTTTCAAATATTTGACCCTACTTGTGACCACTCATCTTAATCATCTCATCATAAGAGATCCGAAAATATACATCTTTTTTGATTTTTTTCAAAAAAGTTTTGTCCATTGGGGTAAATCTTAATCCAGCTGTATGGAGAAACTTTTTGTTTCAGATATTTGACCCTACTTGTGACCTCTCGTTTTACTCATCCCATCACAACGGATTAGATGATATACACAATTCTTTGATTAAAAAAAAAAAGTTTTTCTGTACTTTAGCAGGGTAAAATCTTATATAGCAACTTTTTTGTTTCAGATATGTGATCCCACAAATATTTGCATACTACATATCCATACACTGACGAATAAAAAAAATACAAACAGCCATTACAGCCATAATACAATGATCTTGAAATCTGTCATGTAGTAAAAAAATGAAATAAAAATTGGGGGTTACTGGGCCATATGATCTTGAAATCTGTCATGTAGAAATCAGTTGGTAAGGAAGACTTGAAAATTTTAAAAAAATTTTAATTTATTTTAATTAAATCAGATATATATTCTTTTAAATTGGTAAATTATTAGCTAATATCCTTGCCTATGATTTGCATGAAAAAAAGTGTGAATAAATGGCGAAAAACCTCAATTATTTCTGTACAAATTATCTACACTTCATAGAAATGAAAGTGGCATATTTGATCAAATTTAACTATTATAAGACATCGAAATTCTTTTTCTTACATTCTAAAAGTGAATTCCACATTTTGTCAGATGTGCAAAAATGATGCGCAATTTTAAACCCCCATTCTACATTAAGTGAAGTTGTAAATGAAACTACAGGCTATTGTCTTTGTGCACTGCAAACTAGAAAAATGGAAAATATTACTAAATATAAACATTTTTTTGAATAAACAAGGCAGAAGATTAAGACCTGATAATGTATATTATATTAACGCTATTAAAATATAGGTTTCCTTAACTGTAAGTTTTGTACAGTCAAGTTGGCTACTTATTCCCCAGTCCCCATTCACTTATTCCCAATTCGTCATTTACTTATTCCGTATTCATCATTTACTTATTCTCTATTCGCCATTTACCTATTCCCCTTTTGCCATTTAGTTATTCCTTATTCGTCATTTACTTATCATTCTTAACTTGATTGATTGGTTGGTTGGTTGGTTAGTAGGTTGGTTGATGTTGAACACCAAGTTTAGCAATATTTCAGCTAGATCATGGCTTGAACTGTGAAATAGATGATTTGACAAGTACCGACTTTGTTTTCGTTCTTTTCAATTTTCACTCAGTCAAGATCATGTGACAGCGGACAAGTTGTTACATTTACCGAAGAAACCCTTATAAATCAGCACCTTGACATATGAAAACTATTGAGATATCAAACAAAACAAACAGATGCAGACGGGTCATATTATGATGTTTGGAAACAGTACAGGTCAAGAGAAAATCATTTTTACATTTTGGTTAGTTTATGTTGGAAACCGCTATTGTCTGCTCTAGAGTTGATTCCCTTTTAATAAGTGTGTAAAATCGCTCAAATTGGCAAATGGTCTATTATGGTAATTTTGGAAATCAAAAAGTCGTATAAAATAGAAAAGTTAGGTACAAATTGAACAATTTTCTAAAAGACCCTCTGTTTGTAGATAGAGAACTATATTAGACACTGTATGTATATACTTGCATTTGTATTTGAAAAATATCTTAAAAGCAGATATTTGGCACAATGTATGCTGTGCAACAGACCGCTGCATGTCAGATTTCTGTCATCACCCTAAGGACAATCTTGGGCAAAATTCATGTTCCAGTGATATCCAAAAAATGTTGTAATCTTTAAGATATTTATTGCCATAGAGGCTCAAAGCTGGGAAATAAATAACATTTCATGTGACAGCTATACCAAAAATATCGAAATTCTTGTATAACTTTTGAAAATATCATCAATAAACCCAATGAAAATTACAATTTGAAATGCAATATTTCTTTGATCTTTTCGACATTCCGATAATTAAAGTGTATATTGGTAACACAATAAAAGTTGCCTGTAGCAAAATATTGAAAAAGTAAGGTTTGTCTCGTGCAATGGCACAGTAATTCCAGAGGTTGGACCCTTTTACTAAAAAAAAAAAATCACAACTTGTACAAATATTAGGCAAAATATTGACAGGAGTTTGAAGGAGCTCTAGGCAGGAAAAGAAAAGTGGTGAAAGTTTATACTGTAATAAGCCCTCTGACTGAATATATAGTTGGTAGCTGAAAATTTATATATGTGTTCTAATGTAAATCTGTTTAGTAAGAGCCATGGTCATGAATTCAAGGTATTGAAATAAAGATGAACATGCTGCATTTGAGTCGAGCCATTACAGTATAATGTTAGAGGGTTTAGTCACTATCATAACACAACTACATGTACTAAGAATTATAATGGCCTTTAGCAAAAACCAAAAAAAATGACTTTTTTCTTTTAATATAGAGCCACAGTGGAAGATTTATTGTATGACAATACGTTCAGTACGACTTAGACATTATTGTCTTCTCAAGAACTTAAGAAAATTGCACAAGGTTGCACACAAGACAAAATTTTAAGATAAATATACAGAGGGAAAAAAACAAGTGGATATATTCTTTTATTACATAATGATTATAATAGAGTTAATCTATTGGATGAAAACCTGTCACATGATATTCAATAAAAAATCGAATAGACTCGCTTCCACTTTCATTTTCATTTCTCAGGTCTGCTTAAAAACGATATTGACTCGCGAAATCTATTTTGAGAATCTATTTAAATAGCCAATGAAAAACAGATTTACACGGAGTCACGAGACTTTCGGCCAATCAGAAAGGCTTTATTATAAGTATGTTCGGGAAGCCCATCATTACAATTGACAAAATGGCGTTGGGCTAGAAGCAGGCATTTGTTGATTAGAATCATTTTGCAACAAATAGACTGCTTTTTACAAATACCCGGAAGGTGATCGAAATTAAGATAATGCGATACACAATCGGGGTATGCGTTTTAGCAGTTCTGCAAGTTTCACCTCAATTTCTAGACATGGGAATCAGACTGAGTCGTAGTAACACAAGGTAGGTGATGTTCAATTATTATTTCCATAAAAGACTTTAAGGACGCAATTTCAAATTCTCATGATAATATGTCACGAAAAAATCTAAACTTTGAAAAAGACGTGTACATATGTTGCAGAATCGAGAGATTTATATTTATATAAAATCATTAAAAAATTATGTCATGAACATAAAATAATGTACTGATAGCTGCTTGATGCATTCATCTTTGTATGAAGAGATTGGAAAGCCACGTGGAAAGCACATTGAAAAGTAAATACAAATGTACAACTGCCGTCTTGTACTACATGTACTGTTATCCTGAGAGAAAATTGTTGAAAAATCTTACAATTACCAAGTAAACTGAGTATTAATTATGTAATAAAACAATTATGGATCTTTTGTATCGGTCGATATGAGTTTTAATAGACCTAAAAATTCAGATATTAACCTCCGCCTCCGGCGTCTGTCAATATCAATTTTTAGGTCCATTAAAACTCATATCGACCTCTACAAAAGACCATAATTGTATAATATTTGTTCTTTAATATCTTGAAATGAAGTGATGGAATAAGATTTTAAAATGACTATTAATATCTAAAATGATACATTTTTCAGCTTAATTTTACATTTAACACAAAAGGTAGTGCATGCCTTATTTTGTTGATGTCACATCAGCACGTGATTGATAAATATATTAACTAAAACTTTCTTCATTCATATGTACAGGAAACGTGAGAACCGAGTTATTATTTGTTACCTATTCGATTACCCTGTTATAGTGTCCAGTTTTGAGTGATGTTTCTGAAAAAAAGTTAATGTTTTACCTCAAATCCCCCTCTGAATATTATAGAAAAGCTTGACATATAGAAGATGCCTTCTAATGTTTTAAGTGGTAGTTCTGCTCGAATTTCCATGGTTTTTTCTTTATAAAAAATTATACTGCCTGAAAATGAGGAATTTCATTTGAAATAATTGAGAATATTATGATATGTTAATTATACAACTCTAAGCGTTACCAAATTATTTTTAAAATACTTGCTGCCGTTGCTGGTGGATTTTGTCTACAATTTCCAGTTGTCCCTGATTTGTCTTTTAACAACACAATTGTACCCAAAAATTGTGAAAATTCCATTTTGATTACTTGATTTTGTAATTTTATGTTCATAACAACTTATTAACTAAACAAATATTTTTAAAATATTTTCTCTTACCTTTGACTTGTGGATTTTTCAGCAATTTTCAGTTTTCTGCGATTTTTAAAAAAACACATTTTTATCCCAAAAATTTGAAAAATTAAGTATGTATATTTTCAAAGCTACTCTATAATTAAACAAATATTTTAAAAAAGGAATTCTCTTAGTACTGACTAGTGGATTATTTCTACAATTTCCAATTTTTCATGACTTTTCTTCTGAAAACGATATTTTTATCCCAAAATGGAAAATGCGCTGACAAGGTACATGGACGGACAGACGGACAGGGTGATTCCTGTATACCCCCCAAACTTTGTTTGCGGGGGGCATAGATACTTTCTGTTGCAATTAGATTGAGGTTTGACCAAATTTTAGCTAGATTGACTGGACTATAAGTAATGAAGAATCAGGTACTGATATAATAAAAACAAAGAATTCTAATATTCTAATTAATGAGGTTCATGACTCAATTTAAAAACAAATAGGACTTCAGATCTTCAGTTAATTTTATTTTTTTTTTGGTTAAAATATTGAAAAAAAATTTAAACAAAAACTAGAGCTGACGCCGAATGGCAGCCAGATATATCCCGGCTAATTGAACCCTGAATCAATATGGCAAGTGTAAATTTAAGTGTGTATGGACCCAATACAGTTGTGGACATAATACAAGTATGGACAAAATGATAAACCTCCCCCTTTTTTCCAGAAAATATGAAAGAGGAATTATCTCCCATTCAAAATTTCGGGTAGCTACTATATAACTTCATGCACATCTTCAGATGGTGTACTACAACTGTGTAACATTTCATCAAAATCCAAGAAGCCATTTAGGAGAACATGTGCTGACAAGGTTCGCCTGCCCCTTTTTCCAGAAAATATTCAAAGATGAATTATCTCCCCTTCAAAATTTTGGGCAGCAACCATATTACTTCATGCACATCTTCAGATGGTGTACTACAACTGTGTAACATTTCATCAAAATCCAAGCAGCCGTTGACAAGGTACATGGACGGACAGACAGAAGGACAGATGGACTGACGGACAGGGCGATTCCTATAAGCCAAACCCCCCAAAAAACTTTGTTTGTGGGGGTATAATAAGTAATAAGTTTCTGATCTTGTTACCATCAATTTTAGCCAACTATATATCAAATGTCAAGCTGCTTGAAGTTGGAGCTATGCAGACTTTGTTAAAAAGTTGTGAATGTTTATGCATGACTGAGGGATGATCATCTTGATGTGGAATCGGAATGCACTCATAAAGATACAGCTGTATTTTTAATATTTTTTCGCTAAGACTACTATGATTGTTTATGCATACTGATGAGACATTGACGACATCATCTACATGTGAAATTTAGAGGTACTCCTACAGATACAATTGCATGTTAAAATATGAAGTGGCTAGGACTACTGGTTTGGTTTTTACTAAATAATTGAAAAACTCAACATGATCATTCATAAATGACTGAGGGATTTCTGCCAAAAGACGAAAGCATATACCAATGAAATTGCATATCTAACATTTTTTTGGGCCTATAACTATCACAATTACATTAGTTTCCGATTGTTGATGCTATCATCACAGCAAGAAACACTATCTCAAGTTTTGCTTTCATAACTTCTCTTCACAGGTGAGACAAAACCTTTCTTTTGCTTCAAAGATTATCAGTTATTCACTAAAAACCATTTGTCCATGCAGCTGACACCTGCTACACCATGCCTTTAATATGACCACAGAGTATTTTTAACCATATAAAAATGTAACAAAAGATGAAGTTGGATTTATAAAGTCCCATTTGCCCTTTATCCCAATAAAACAAAATGATACAAACTTTTTTTTAGCATTAACCATTCATTCAATAAATATTGTAATAAAAGTAAATCATTATTGAGGTTTGTCCACTTAATATGCTGCCTTGGATCTATTTGAGTATGAGCAGTATAGTGAAGTATTTACTGAAGTTAATTGTCTACTGAAGTCTGAACATGCTGCCTTAGATCTGAGTATGAAGTCCAGTGAAGTATCTTTATTTATAGGCTCACTGTGTGATGTTCAATGATGTCTGTACATACTGCCTTGGGTTTAATATATTTGGTATGAACAGTCCAGTAAAGTATCTATGGAGTACTAGGTGTATTCTCCTTAGTGGTATGTACTACAAAGTAAGTAGCATCACTTCCTACAAGTATTAATAAAAGAAGGTTTAATATCAGAGGTGGAAAGCATAATGCTTTAATCCGTACCTTGCTACATACTATCTCATTTCATGTGTACTATTAAAAACAAAGGAAAGATGATGTATAATAATTACATGTATAGTATTCAACATTACAGTTGTAGCAACAAACCTTGGTAAGAATGGTAATGGGGAGTTTTCAATACAAGTTGTACTATTCAAAGTGAGTATTGTTACACAAACTTTAATCTGAGCCACTCGAGCATTTACAGACAGAATACATGTATTATTCCTCTTGGCATTATCTGTACCAAAAACTTTGAACTGAGTCACTCATGCATGAAATGTAGGTAAAAGTGACCAGCCTCAAAACTTCATATACAAGTTGTAGTACCGGTACCTGAGATCTTGAACACAAACTTTAATGTAAAATGTTTGTCAACATGACTAATTTTTTCACATTTTTATGCCCCGCCACGAAGTGGAAGGGGCATATAGATTTACCCTTCTCTGTACGTCTATACGTCCCGATGTTAAGTTTTGCGTTTAGGTCCATATATTGGCAACCTCTTGTGGTATTTTGATAATATTACATCAGTACATGCACCTTGATTAGTACTAACAGATTCACCAACAATTAGGGATCCATGACCTACATTTTACGCTTGAGTGACTTTGGTTTAATTTTGCGTTAAAGTCCATTTCTGAACAACTACGCATTATAACAATATGATGTTTCATCAAATTAATTGCCTTGATGAGAACTACCCAAAACATTGACAGTTAGGTGGCTTTGACTTGAGTGACTTTGGTTAAATTTTGTGTTAAAGTCCTTTCTCAACAACTAAGCATTATAACTATGTGATGTTTCATCAAATTAATTGCCTTGATGAGTTCTACCCAAAACATTGATAGTAAGGTGGCTTTGACCTATATTTTACGCTTGAGTGACTTT
>MJUU01048329.1:20005-50633 GCA_002080025.1 Modiolus philippinarum | reverse complement strand
GCATTATAACAATATGATGTTTCATCAAATTAACTGCCTTGATGAGTACTACCCAAAACATTGACAGTTAGGTTGCTTTGACCTATATTTTATGCTTCAGTGACTTTTGTTAAATTTTGCGTTAAAGTCCATTTCTCAACAACTACACATTATACCAGACTGATGTTTCATTAAATTGATGGCCTAGATGAGTACTTCCCAAATCATTGATAATTAGGTTGCTTTGACCAATATTTTACGCTTGAGTGACTTTTGTTAAATTTTGCATTTAAGTCCGTTTCTCATCCACTTAACATGCTATCCCAATGTTGTTGCATCAAAATAAATCAACTTGGTGAGTACTATCCAAATCAAGGCCAATTTGACCTACTTTTTTTTTTTTGCTTTAGTGACTTTTGGCTTATTTTCTGCTTGAATGACTTTGTTAAATTTTTGTATTAGGCCCATTTCAAACAGCTAGATGTTTAATTGGTGAATACTACATAATTCATGGATAATTTTATAACTTGACCAATATTTAATGTTTAAAAGCTTTTAGTATTGTATTTTTTTTTACTTTCCATTATTAAACAAAAGTTAGTTTTAGTCAAGTTTAAGGCTCTGCACATTGTTTGTGTTTTAATTTTATTTTTACTTTTAAACTCTATTTGATAAAGGCCAAGATAGGTATCAAATATCAACTGTTTTGTTTGTGTATAATTTTGAATCCTTGTGTGTGTATGTGTAAAAAACAATCTACCACTGAAAGTATACCCCAAAATCAATGATGTAGTTACCTCATCTGAATTGCTGTCTTCATCTGAAACCATATTCTGCAAAAAATAAAAATTTTAATGTTAATGGATTCAAATTTAAACTCGAGTTACCATGGCTCAGTTGGTTATATTAGCCCCTTGCTAAACTCCCTTCTGGAAATAAAGTGTATGTAGTGAAAATCTTGAATACAGTACACTATAAATGTCATCTGTGTTTTAAACATTTGTATACTGGAAGTCTAAAGGAGTAGTGGATACCAGTTGTTTCCCATCACATTTCATTAAGGGCTGTTCCAGAAAAGTTGGCCTGGGACCCTTTGAAGGCACTTCATATAAATTTCTGTTGGTGGTTGTGTTTTCTTCATCCTTTTGTATTGTACATATGGGGAAGAATTCTATGGGTGGTGGGGGTCAATAAAAAGTGCCTTCAAACCCCCCATGTCAATTTTTCTGGAACAGCCCTAAGCTACAATGGTTAGTCCAAAACTGAACAAATATCTTGATATGCACTGAAAAAACATAGGCATGATAGAAAAAGGAAATAACAAATAACTAATTTTATGGAGACACTGTCCTGTTTATTAGTGCTGTAAGACAGACAGACTCCTCGTTACAAATTCGTTATGGAGACACTGTCCTGTTTATTAGTGCTGTAAGACAGACAGACTCCTCGTTACAAATTCGTAGATTTACATATTTCAATTTTTCAAGCTTAAATAACTTTTAATCCTTCTCTGTAAATATTGTCAAATGTCCTGAACAAATAATTCTATATGTGCCAAGAGAATATTTTGATGATTCTTTCCTGCTCACAGGTAATTTAATATAATGGCATGAAAAAGATTGACTTAGATAAAAAAGAAATACCGGTAACAAAGCTGACTTCAATGAAAGTGTTGTTACAGACAAGCTACACCCAATCAAGTAAAATGTTTATCAATACCGGTACATATGAAAAATTTGACTGGAACATTGTCTTATGTACATTTACACCATAGTCCTTCCATTTTACCACGAAAGATAAAAATAGCAGCAAAAATTAATACTTACACAAAATTCATCTTCAGACATAATCAAGCTTACATTGTCATCAGCAGGGGATGGTAAAATGTCCTTTGATACTGGTCCACATTTGTTTTGTATATTAAGCATCATATTTGCTTTTCTTTGACTAGAAGGAGAGAGCATTCTGGTAAACTTTATTGGAGTTGTAACAGCAGCTTTTCTCTCCTGTATAGTTCCAGCACTGTTACCTTGACAAGAATGAGATGTTTTACTGAAAAATCTGGCTTCATTCGTGGATTTATCTGTTTTTGGATGATAATATTTTCTTTCTTTACCATTGTATTCATCAGCAGAAACAGAGGCAGCTGAATGAGATGTGATGTTCAAAAGTCGTCTCTTTGTAGTAGGTTTGGCATTCTGATTCTTAGCAAACAAAGGTGAATTGTGTTCAGTTTCCTTCATTGCTTTTCTGTCAAATTCTAGAATGCCTTTATCTTTAAGATTGTTGTGCCCATTTTCAGTAGCACTGTGTGAAAATTCTCCACTATCAATAAAAATATTATCAGTTGTAATATCAAAGTCAAATGAGGCAGGAGTCTGATTTACTATATCAGAATCCCAACCTGCATCAGTTTTATTAAGAAAGGGCCCTAATTCTTTTGTTTTGGTTTCTGAAACTTTCTTTTGAAATCTTTTTTGTTTTTTGTTTTGAGAATTAATGAAAGCAATCTTCTTATCAGGTGTAATTTCAAATTCATATATGTCTTTTGGAACACCACAGTCTTCTGTCAACTTCTTTTGTGATAACAAGGAACTCTTTACATTTTTGGGGAATTTCAATGTAGCAGAGTTCTTTTTATATCTACCGGTATGTAATCTATCTTTTGATATTAAAGATTTAGATTTTCTTGGTTTTAATGCACCAGAGAAAAGCAATCTTTTCCTTGCCTTTTGGTTAGTACTATAAACTAGCAAGTTTTGGTTTGACATTGCACTTATATCTCTCTGACTTTTGCTTTCATTGTCTGATTTTAAAAACACTCTCTCTTGTCTACTATCATTTCTTCTGACATTTTTGTCAAATAATCTTAAATCAGCTGAAGATGTTTCCTTTCTTTTTATCACAGAGGTAGGTTTAGACATTTCAGCAATCAAATCATGTGCATTAAAACTGGGGTCATGATTATCCTTATAAGAACTCGGTAAGTACTGCATACTTGGTGAGACTCTTTGCCACTTGATTTTATCCTTAAACTGTTTCTTTTTTGTAGAATATGTGTATAAATCAACTTTTGATGAAGTGGTATCAACCAAATTTTGTCCATCTTTATGTGCTTGATTCAACAGGTTTGTGCTTTGTTGAAAATCTGGTTTATTCTTATTTTTGTCTGATAAACAAGTCAATTTTCTTTTCCTTGCACTGTCAGGTGTTAATGTACAAGAATTGTTTTTAATCATTTCAGTATGATTACAGGAAGTAACTGGATCCCTTTTATTTTCAGACTTTATAACAATTCTGTTTTGCCCACTTGACGTCTTTTTGCTAAAGCTATGAACTTGATTAGTGTGCCCAATATTTGTAGGATCAGACAACCTTTTCCCTTGTTCTGGACCTGATTCATATCCATCACTATAGTAAGTACCAACATAGTCTCCCAGATCACTCTGGTGTTCTGATGCAATTCCTCCCAAATCTTGGGGTGATTTTGTCAACAGTTTTCTTCTTTTTTGATTCATTCTATTAAGGCAATGATGACTTCTTTTCTTGGATGAAGACAAGGACTTAGCCTGAGATAGGTTATGCCCAATTGCCATTGTTTTGGTTTCTGAGGCATTTTCTAGAATAGATCTATCTAGTTTTCTGTCTTGATACCAGTAAAAATCCTTACGTGATTCCTCAATTTCAGCTTCATCATAGACATATTCAAATAAATCTGTTAATACATCCATACCCATTTTTGAAGATGTATGACAGGTCAATGCAGTTTCACTTCCTGATTTCTGCTGAACATTGTTGGCTTGTCTATTGCTGTCTATATTCCATTGCTTACAGAATGAATTGGCGTCCTTTTGTTTCAGATTATCCAAGGGCCTGCGCCTTTTCACACTTGATGGTGCTTTAGTTGAATACAATTCATCTGTTGGGGTACCTTTTACAGAATTCAGGTTTCTTCTCCAACTTCCCGATTTAGGTGACTGACTTTTCGTTGTTTCCAATAAATCTGATTCATGTAATAATTTACCCATCCTTATTTTATCTGCTGGTGACCTACTGAAACGAGAGTTTTGATAGAGATCAGTCTGCATAACACTACTTTCCAGTATTGTGTGTACATTAACATTCTTTTTATCAGCCTTTATTGTACACCTAGAATTATTTTGTTTTGATGTTACCATTTGAGTATTACGTCTGGACTGATTTCTATGATCTTCACTTTTCCAGTTATTAGCATGATCTACATCTTTATCTGTGGTTGTGTCTGGCTCTGTTTTTGTCTGATTTCGAATTTTCCTATTTACTCTAGACTGATCTTTACTCTTCTTAGAATTAACATGATCTTCATATTCTTTTGTGAAATCTCCCTTTATACAAATAGGTTCACTGCTTTCGTTATTTTTGGCTACAGAGGGGCTGTTTTGGCTAAAAGCTTTCAGCCGTTGAAGTGTAATTGAATGTATTTGATTTTCAGGTTTATTCACTTTCTCCATTTTATGCTTTGCAGTCTGCAAATGTCCAATCATCACTGGGGAAGAACTTTTCTGCTGAATACCTTGATTGTCTAGGGCCCTGCTCATAATATCTGGACTAAATTTAGAATTTTTCCTATTTCCCTCATTGTTAGACCGACTAGAATGTGTACTAGCGAAAGCTTTATCTGATTGGAGATAGATGCTCTCTTCTGAGTTCCACTGCCTGTTTTTATGTTTATAGTTTTTGGTACCTTGTACTCTAAATGCCCGATTAGCATTTCCCTGCAATATCTTCTGATGTGTATTCCTAAGTTCTTGACCTTCAACTTCTGAAATATCTATTCTTAAACCTTCATGAAAATGTCTTTCTCTGTTTAACTGTTGATAGCTATCAGTACTAGGAAGTTCTAATCCCTGACTGGATTTATTCTGTGATTTTCTTTGTTTCTTCTGATCTTCATTTTTAGTATTGAATGGTACTACTTTAGCTACTGGGCATCCATTACTATAACAACTAGATGTATCAGAATCACTAGTATCAAACTCCTTTATAGATGTACCAAGTCTTAATAAATCCTTTGAGGAAGGTTGACTCCTTTTTATATCTGATGATACATGGGGAATGTTGTTATAATCTGTTACATATACTGATGGATAAACATTCTCTGAAAAAAACAACATAACTTGTTATACCTCTCTATATTTTCATACTATATAATCATCTTACAGAAAAATTCTAACATTTTGTACGTTTTTTATTAATTCACATCAGAAAAGACAGTTGTCGGTCAACAGTTTTTGAACTGTTGCCGGACTCTGAACTGTTCCCCGCTGAAATTATAATATAGCATTTCATTAGTTAACGACATCAAATGGTTTTCATTTCGACACTGTCGTCCGTTTACTAATAAAATGGCAACGTAAACACTTTTTTTTAAATTAAATGCTTACCGGTAGTTTTTTACTAAATGCAAAATTATTTAAATGTCTGAAAGCATATAAGCCAATTATTTTTTATAACCTAGTTATTACATTTCATAGTTTATCTAAAATGTTCATTTCATACAACCCAAAAAGGGAATATCACTTCCATTCATTCGTTCTGGCATAAATGTAAAATGTACATTTCAATGTATACCCTAGGTTGCATTATAAACTACTTTAACCAGCACTGTACACTAGCTACGTATATTCTATAAATAAGTCTCATATATTACTTTGGTATTCGTTTTTCTCATGTATTTCTTAAAACCAGATTTGCCTTCTCCTCTTGGAAAAAAAATAATAAGTTACTTGTTCAAAAATTGCAATTTGAGATGAAAAATTGTAGGCACTTTATGTCACAAAATGTAATTCACACACAGAAGCTATACCTTACAGTGAATGGCACATTATGTAGTCAAACAATACTCACATCCACAATAACTTTTTCTTAGATGTATACATAGAAATTTTGTCTAAAAGATCATTTTCACATTCTTTTTTATTACCAAAGTACCAATTTCATCTATAGTATATGGAACTGCAATGAAAAGACAGACGGGAACTGAAATTTTCTTGAAATACCACAAACTGACCAAATCATAAGGAAATGTCAAATCATTGTAAGGGCGTGACCTTGAAAATAGTGAGCCTTACGCCAAAAACGTAAGGGTAAGCAAATCAGTTAAATGTATCAAGATGTATACTAAACAAATCTACCAATGCATTATGTAGTACAAATTTTCCCCCTAAATGATGCCAAAAGCAAATTATTTCCCCTTGGCTAATCTTCAACACAAAGTAATTTGTGTTGCCATATCAACTGCATGGCTGCTGAACACATCTTGCATCTATAATTGTTTCCAGGGGAGCCATCTACATGGGTCTCAATGGGTATGGCCTGAAACAGGAACGTGGCAAAAAAAAAGAGCACATAAAAATAGGAAAGGTTGTCGAGCTTGAAGAGGGAAACACTGAAAAAAGAGCCTGTGAAATGAGAAAAGGTGGCTTCTTTAAGAGTCTCTGTAAAAATATTTTCCCGTTTGGCAAACAGGAAAGTGACCACCCATTGAGACCCCCAACTATGAATTTGACAGGGAGCATGACTACATGGTGGATAAATTTCCTTGTCTATGCAGGGCAGTCAGATAATAATATGGCAAGTGAGGCTGCTAAATTTAGTAGAGAAACAGTTTAGAGAAATGCCACGCACCATGCAGTATAAAAACCCCATCTCTACTTCTCAACATAGAAAGCAAAATTTCCTACCCTTACCCATTTTGAAACTTTATCAGTGGCAATCAAGACTTGTTGCCCCGGTTGCCCTACACCTTGCTATTTTTGAATATTTTGATTAGATTAAATTGTTCTTGTCTTGATTAAGATGAAAAAAAAATATTCATCTGATGTAAAATTCTTAACAATATCAATAATCTGGAATAAATATACCTTTATGTAAATCCATTAGAAATCCCACTGGTAACTCTGGAGCAAGAAATGGATGTAATGCTGCTTCATTTACTTTTAATCTTTTATCTGAATGAAAAAGAAATTGAAAAGTTTTCATAACAAACATTTTAAACAGAAGACAACAAACATTACTAATTTACTGTCAATATGGCTATTTTCACAGGTCACAAATTTCTCATTTCTATCAAAACTGTTTTTGCTGACTGAGAAAGAAATGATTTTTTATCATTTATTGCATTTAGTAATGCAATATTTCACGGTATGGAATTTTTGAAACATCAAAATAGCCATGAATAAATCGAAAATTAAGTACTCATAAAATTTGATCAGAATCAACTATGTAATAATCTTTTAAAACTAGAGGTACTGTCACCTGGAGGGCCACAAAATAATACCCTCACTCCCCATTGGAGTAGAAGATCCCCAATATAATCTGTCACAAAAATAGTTACAATTGCATAAATTCTATTGTGTACTTAAGATTTTGGGAAATTTGCGTTAAAAGATCTTGAAAATTAGGTCCTTAAACAGGAAGCAGATGTAAGGCAAACCTGAAATTGCAAGTTGCAGTATAGGACATCATTCTAAACTTGCATATCAAATTTCAAGTGGCAATGATGAGTAGTTACTCAGGGATTTACGGGACGTGTAAAACATGCGTCTGGTACGCAAAAATAAATGACAGGACGCAGATTTTATTACAATATGCGTCCAACGGGACGCAACATAATTAATGTTTAAAAATGCTATATAAATGTAGATCTAGCACCAAGTTGTGTAGAATCGTAAATCTGCACAATTCCAATGAAAGAATATTATTTAAAATAGTAATCAAGGAGACACACTCTAAACAATTCGTTTCCACTTTTAAATTCATTTTCGGGATCCCTATCGGATTAGTCAATTATTAGTCAATTAGTCAATTATTAGTTACATATGTGCGTGTATGCTATCAGAAATAGAATCGAGAACGGCGTAGGGGGAAAAGTGAACGCAAATAATCAGTTGAAAGCCGGGTAAAGGGGAAGTAAAAAAAAAAAAACAAACGATATTTACAGAATGACCGGATTGATTGAAGGCATCAATGACTTGTGTCATGCGTGTTCGGGCTTAGCTAAATACAACTAAAATCACACCACAAACTTTTACTTTTTTTTTTATTTGCACATTTACACCACAAACTTGTTAATTTTTTGAAATTTGCATATTATCAACACCATGCAATGTATCTTTGCTCACCCGGCACCTGAATTGGTTTTCAAAGACTCGGCTACAGAGCTGCCGGGTGCGTCCCTAGACGGTAGCTAGTGAAATGCCCTGTCTTGGCGAGGTAGTCAGGTCATAATACGGAAAGCCTAACCACGAACCATTGTAGCCAAACTCTGTGGAGAAACGCCAAGCCCTATTCAATATCAAGACCCAGTCTTTATTTGTTTTGCTCAAGTGCAGACTTGCTGAGAGTCGTATATAACAGCCTTAATTTCCTGCCCCTACCCATTTTGAAGAAATGGGTAGGGGCAGGATATTTATTCCTCAATCGAATTCGTTACCCCTTTTGTCCCTTCCAGCTAAATTACTTTGTATATGTAATTTTCTGAATTGATTAACTGAGTTTCGTCCTGATATAGCACAAATATTGCTTACTGGACGTAAAACTATAACTAGTTAATCAAGAAAAAATGATGTGACCTTCCGGGACCCATATTGTTTTCAGAAGGACTCAGGTAAATTTATATGGTGGGTCCCTGGGACTCTACCTGACAGAAGTGGAGGTAAATCCCTGGTTACTGAGAACTAGAGGCTCCCAGGAGCCTGTATCGCTCACCTGGCTTTCAGTTGCAACAATGAAGATAACATTTTAAGTTATACAGTTGAACTTAAGTCTCTCAAACTTTGTTAGCTCAAACACCACCAATATATTGAACTGTATTTAAAGTCTGATCTTGTTTAACTATATTTCTTTGTTGCACTTTTTTGNACTTGCTTATGACCATGTTCAACATCAGTTTAAAAGTGGAGACATTATTTTGTAAATGCCAGTCAACAACAATTTTTAAAACCATATTTTTAAGTTACCACATCAATATTTATTTGGAAACCAAATTTCATTGAAATAGGAAAATGTTGAATTTTCCCGCCTTTTTGGCGGCCATTTTGAAAATGGCCGTCAACAAACAATTTTCAACACGACTTTTGAAGTTGCAACATCAATATCCACTTGGACACCAAATTTCATCGAAATCAGACAATGTTGAATTTTCTTGCCTTTTTTGGCAGCCATTTTCAAATGGCAGTCAGCGAACAATTCTTAACATCAGTTTTGAATTCACAACATCAATATCCACTTGGAAACCAAATTTCATTGAAATTGGACAATGTTGAATTTTCCCGCCTTTTTTTGGAAGCCATTTTGAAAATGGTGGTCAATGAACAATTTTCAACACCTGTTTTGAAGTCGCAACATCAATATCTATTTGGAAACCAAATTTTATTGAAATCTGACAATGGTGAATTTTCCCGCCTTTTTTGGCGGCCATTTTGAAAATGGCAGTCAACGAACAATTTTATACACCAGTTTGCAAGTTGCCATAGCATGGCAAACATTTTAGTCAATTTACACTTAACCTTCATCTTCTCTAGTTATGGATATAAAAGACGACAAAATATGAAAATTTGAAAATTCAACGAAAAAGGGCAACAACTCCTACAAGATTTTTGGATTTTCTTCAAAATTTCAGGGTGGGTAGATCTTGATATGCTGAACCTTTTTGCAATTTACACTTGACCTCTATCTGTTACACTTCTTAAAATAAAAAAAAAAAATATTAAAATTTAGAAAATTTTACGGAAAAAGGGCAATAATTCCAACACTAGATTTTGGATTTTCTTTAAAATTGCAGGGCAGTTAGATCTTAACATGCTGATTATTTTCACTACCAATTAGATTTTTGATATCTGTAACGGTTTTCGAGTAATTTGCAAAAAATGCAATTTACCCCTTTGTTCTATTTTTAGTAACAGCAGCTATGTTTCTTGGTTTTCGGACTAATCGAACACAATTTTGAAACTGTTTAACCTGGTGATGATTCAGATCAAGTTTGGTAACAATTGGCCCAGTGGCTTCTTAGGAGAAGATTTTTTAAATTGATGACAAAAAGTATCAAATTTCTTAAATTTGACCAATAAAGGGCAAAAACTCCTATATGGGTAGTCAGATTTTCTTCAAAATTTCAAGGTCGGTGGATCTGGATATGCTGAACATTTTTGCAATTTAAAGTTGACCTCTATCTGTTATAGTTTTTGCGATAAAAAATAAAGAATATCAAAATTTTGAAATTTTCACGGAAAAAGGGCAATAACTCTAAGACGGGTTTTCGGATTTTCTTCAAAATTGCAGGGCAGGTAGATCTTGTCATGCTGATCACTTTTACCCTGTCAGATTTTTTATATCTGTAATGATTTTTGAGTTATTTGCCAAAAACAGCAATTTACCCCTATATGCAATTTTTAGTAACAGCAGCCATGTTGTTTGGTCCTCGGACTAATCAAACACAATTTTGAATCTAGATACCCTCGTGATGATTCAGGCCAAGTTTGGTTAAAACTAGCCTAGCGGTTTCAGAGGAGAAGATTTTTGAAAAAGTTAACGATGGACGGACGGACCACGGACGCCAAGTGATGGCAATAGCTCACATGGCCTTTTAGGCCAGGTGAGCTAAAAAAGTTTTGAAAAGTTTCTATGATTGACAAAAGATCTCAAAAATTAAGTAAGTCAATCGGTATACGAGGAGTTGATGTCCGGCAATCCTGAAATTGCTACATGCGGTATAAGACATCATTCTAAACTTGAATACAAAATTTGAAGTTGCAATGATGAGTATTTACTGAGAAAACTTACTAAAATTTTCTACATTTGACAAAAGATCTCGAAAATTAACTAATTCAGTAAAGAGGAAGTAGATTTCCGGCAATCCTGAAATTGCTACTTGCGGTATAGGACATCATTCTAAACTTGCATTGCAGTGATGAGTAGTTACTGAGATAAAAGTTATGAAATGTTTCTACGATTGACAAAAGATCTCGAAAATTAACTAAGTCAGTAAACAAGAAGTAGATGTGTGACAATCCTGAAACCTACTTGCGGTATAGAACATCATTCTAAACTTGCATACAAAATTTCAAGTTGCAGTGTTGAGCAGTTACTGAGAAAACTGTTACAAAAAGTTTCCATGATTGACAAAAGATCTGGAAAATTAACTAAGACGGTAAACAGGAAGTTGATGTCCAGCAATTCTGAAATGGCTACTTGCGGTATACGATATAATTGTTAACTTGCATACCAAATTTCAAGTTGCAGTGATGAGTAGTTACTGAGAAAACTGTTAGGAAAAATTGTTTGCTATCAAAGACTGACAAACAGACGAACAGAGTGATTCTGAACTTCATTCGTGGGAGGTATAAAAATATGGTTTTAAACACAACTTCATTTTCTACAAAAAATGTTTATTTCCAAATAACTATTGTAAACCAGGAAATTTGTGAAGCAATTTCATTTTTCGTTATTTTTGCGGTAAGTAGTGGAGCATGAAAATAAAACTGTCCCAAATTTTTGATGCCATATGGCTATTCCACAGCTCAACCGACAACCACAAATTCAGATTGCACAAAGTGAAATCTATTACATACCACGAAATAACCAGAGGCTCCCAGGAGCCTGTATCGCTCACCTGGTTTTCATTTGCAACAATCAAGCTAACATTATAAGTTATGCAGTTGAACTTCAGTCTCTCCAACTTTGGTAGCTCAAACACAACCAATATCTTCAACTGTATTTAAAGTCTGATCATGTTTTACTATATGTCTTTGTTGGGCTTTTTTGACAAAAAAACATTCTTGCTAATGACCACTTTTGACACCATTTTTGAAGTCTAGACATCATTTTGTAAATGGCGGTCAACGACAATTTTTAACACCATAAAGTCACAACATTAATATCTATTTGGAAACGGAATTTCATTGAAATCAGACAATGCTGAATTTTCCCGCCTTTTTTGGCGGCAATTTTGAAAATGGCAGTCAAAGAACAATTTTTAACATCAGTTTTGAAGTAGCCACATCAATACCTATTTGGAAACCAAATTTCATTGAAATCGAACAATGTTGAATTTTCTTGCCTTTTTTTGGCAGCCATTTTGAAAATGGCTTTCAATGAACAATTTTCAACGCCAGTTTTGAAGTCGCAACATCAATATCTATTTGGAAACCAAATTTCATTGAAATCAGACAATGTTGAATTTTCCCGCCTTTTTTGGCGGCCATTTTGAAAATGGCAGTCAACGAACATTTTTCAACACTGGTTTTGAAGTCGCAACATCAATATCTATTTGGAAACCAAATTTCATTGAAATCGGACAATGTTGAATTTCCCACCCTTTTTTGGCGACCATTTTGAAAATGGAGGTCAACAAACTATTTTCAACCCCAGTTTTGAATTCGCCACAGCATGGCAAACATTTCATCATCTTACAATTAACCTTCATCTTCTATAGTTTAGGAATTAAAAGACAAAAAAATACAAAAAATAAAAAAATTCGGTGAAAAAAGGGCAATAACTCCTACAAGGAATTTTGGATTTTCTTCAAAATTTCAGGGTGGGTAGATCTTGATATGCTGAACATTTTTGCAATTAAAGTTGACCTCTATCTGTTATAGTTTTTCAAATAAAATATAAAATAAATTAAAATTTTGAAAATTTTACAGAAAAAGGGCAATAACTCCAAGACGGGTTTTCAGATTTTCTTCAAAATTGCAGGGCAGGTAGATCTTGCCATGCTGATCATTTTTACCCTGTCAGATTTTTGATATCTGTAATGGTTATCGAGTTATTTGCAAAATACAGCAATTTACCCCTATGTGCTATTTTTAGTAACAGCAGCCATGTTGTTTGATCCTCGGACTAATCGAACACAATTTTGAAACTGCATACCCTGGTGATGATTCAGGCCAGTTTTAGAGGAGAAGATTTTTGAAATTGATGATGGACAGAAGGACGGTTGGACGATGGACGCAAAGTGATTTTAGGCCAGGTGAGCAAATAAAAAAAAAAACAAGAATTGGATGTCGATACGACATCAAACTGGGTTTTCCTTCACTATTTGAATGCAGAAATAGGTACTTGTGTGAAAAGCTGTTTAACTACTACCTCGTCATATTTTGTGCAGTGTATGCCATCACTCTTAAAAATCACTGAAAAGTTACTTTACTTACAAGTCAAACAAAAAGCATATGGTAAAAACACCTATAGATTTCTAAGTTCAAAGGAGCATAACTCCTGGAAAAATTGTACGATGAAAAATCCCCAACAATATGCTTATCTACATATGATGTCCTTGCTACATACAAAGTTTCATGAAATTCTGTTGAACGTTTCAAGAGGACTTGCGCTTACAAGCATATGGTGACAACACCTATAATTTTTTAAGTTCAAAGGGGAATAACTCCTGGAAAAATTGTATGATGAAAAATCCCCGACAATATGCACATCTACTTATGATGTCCTTGCTACATACAAAGTTTCATGAAATTCTGTAGAATGGTTAAAGAGGACTAGCGCTTACAAGCATATGGTCAAAACATGTATAAATTTCTAAGTTCAAAGGGGCATAACTCCGAGAAAAAATGTACGATGAAAAATCCCCAATAATATGCACATCTACATATGATGTCCTTACTACATACAAAGTTTCATGAAATTCTGTTGAACGGTTAAAGAAGACTTGTGCTTACAAGCACATGGTCAAAACACCTATAAATTTCTAAGTTCAAAGGGGCATAATTCCTGGAAAAATTGTACGATGAAAAATCCTCGACAATATGTACATCTACATATGATGTCCTTGCTACATACAAAGTTTCATGAAGTTCTGTTGCAGGGTTACAGAGGAGTTGTGCTTACAAGATCTGGCAGTCGCCCACCCACCCAACCGCCCTACATCAGCATTTCAATAATCAGATTTCCCAACGGGAAAACCCGGTTAAAAATGGCAGGAAAATTTCTGGTGTACAGTACCTGATTTATTCATATTTTAAATTTATTTGAACAACTTCTTTTTTCTGTACTATTTATAATAATTGAATACAGTCAACTCCATTTAATTGCATACCTCTTAATAGAATATTTCTCTTAATTGCATACAATTCTGCTGCACAAAACCATTTGCTATATGCTTCTATATTATTTATTCCTTTTAATTGCATATTGAATAGTTAAAAAAAATTCCTGTTAATTGAATAATTTCATTTTCAAATCAAGACATGTTTTGTGAAATTTAACATTAAAAGTATATATTTTTTAGCAAATTATTCTGAAAAACTAATTAAAATGAGATATCTAATTATGAAATGTCAAATCAATTAATAATTTTGTAAAAACAGACTGCAATATCTGTGTTTGTTTAATGATTAACTCATCATTTCACACTTTCCAAGTTAATTGACATGTTTTAACAGCAAGATTGAAAACTCCTCTTAATAGAATATTCCTGTTAATTACATATTTTTTCCTGACAAATAAGGTATATAAATTAGCTATATTTGATATTACTGATTATTCGGATTTCGTTTGGTTTCATGCATTTTAAACATTTTTTGAAAATATGGATTTCCTTTGTTTGGGTTCTAGTGCTGCTGATGAGGAATTAATTTCCGAAATGGCCATACAGCTCATTAAATTATTGCAGTTGGAGTAAACACATGTGTTATGGTCTCATGTTCATTTACTCCATATCCTTTCGTAAAATATGCAATTAACAGGAATCCACTGTATTATATTTCTTTTAACATATTCCACCATTTAAAATTAATAAATACCGTTGATTTATAGGGTGTTTTAGATTTTGATTGAACACGCGGATCCAGGCAATTTGAAAAGGGGGGGGTGCCAATTAGAGAATGAAAGAAAATATCACCGAGCGGAGCCAGGCGCAAAAATTTTTGGGGTATTTCTTAGTAAAACATCTGGATATTCATTAAAAAATACATGATTGTCCAAAAAAAGGGGGGTTCCAACCCACCGGAACCACCCTTTGGATCCGCCAATTGAGTGCTATTTAATTCATGTTTACAGTAATGGTATTTAGTATATATAGCTGTATTATAGTGTTTGTTTGAGTAGCCAAACTGTTAAAGCAATGTGCTATAGCATTTCAGTGTCAACATTTCTATTTTGTGTTGGCATGTCTACTGTTCTAAATCCATGACCTATTTTTCCATGTTACCTGGATTATACTGTAAACAGCCTGCTAGAAATGAACAAAATTTGTAATCTCTACATTCCAAATGCTTCATTAAAATCTCGCATACTGAAAATAAGAACAAAACTTTTAGTCTCTATTAAAAAGTGTTTCATTACAACTGAAAGAAATAATAAAATTTGTAGTCTCTACATAAGAAGTGTTTCTTTAATTAAAATCTCAGATGTGGGCCTCTTGTATACCAGAGCTAAAACTGACATTGCATGAAAATCAACCAAAATAAGCATTCATAAGTAATTCAAGATAAACAAGAGAAGGAAGCAGTAAGAAACAACAGTTATTCCCTCGCCAATTTGTTATTCAATGAAGTTAATTTGAGACTACTAAATTAACAGTAACTTTGGTATTTTGATATTTAAAACCGGATATAAAAAATTTTTATATCGGAAACACATACTTTTGATCTCATTTCATTTATCATATTCTAGGGTTTATGGTAGTACCATATACTGTATTTGTACTTTTTTTTGGCGGGTACTTATTTTCACGGATTTCTCTCTGCATACAAGTTCACGGGTATTTAATTTCGCGGTATCTTCATTAGACTTATGCTATTTATCCTTTATGCTACTAATTACGCACATTTATATATATCCAGACGGATATATTCGCGTGTATTTATTTTCGCTGCAAAGTGTTGACCGTGAAATTCGTGAAAATAAGTACACCGCGAAAATAAGTACAATTACAGTAAGTAAACAAAGTTCAGTTATCCCCCTTAATATGATGTCTTGCCCAGAAAAATGAAGAAAGCTGCTTTTAGCACATATAAAATACTTCACACACAGCATTTATTTCATGTAGAAGATATTCTTTTATTCCAATGTACGCAATATAATAAATTATAGCAATTTCATGTTGAAGTTTTGGTACACAACTTGACAACAATCTCCGACCGACTTATAATCGTGATCAACGCTAATACAAAGTTTTGTTCCCTGAAAAGACCTTCAGACTTATAATCGAACCAACTTAAAATCGAAAATATACAGTAAATAACATTGACTTTGACTGGTTTACAGTTAACTAGCTGACTAATCAAATCAGTTTTTGCAGACTGAAACCGGAATCAAGGTGAGGTTAGATTATTGATTTGTTTGACTATAAAGATAGATTTGAAACCGTACGCATTCTTGGGGTCAAAATAAATATGTGAAGATAATCGAGATGTAAATGGAAACAAACAGTATGAAAAGAAACCGGACAAGATAATTTTTGTCTAAATTGACATGACGGATGATCAGGGAAAGGCTGCACAGTTAGATCAAATCCATATTTGCATATATTGAAAAAGTTCAGTCCATGCCAAAGCTGTCTAACCTGAACAGTTCTTACAAAATCCAACCCAAGCACGGGCAAGTCGTGTTATAATTCAAGTTAATAAACAATAACAATCAAAAGCTTTCATTTTTCTTTAAAATTCAAAGTCATGCAGCAGCAAAGCATTGAATTTTTTTTAAGATATTACAACTGGTTATGTGACTTGATCAGGCTAAAGGGTTGAAGCCAGGTAAATTTTTCTAAATTACACAAGAATGAAAGTTTCTAGAAAATTCTTGGGTAGCAAAATCTTATTCAGGCGAGTAAGTTTTGAGAGTCGTTTCCCCAGCTTGGCGAGTGTCTTCAAAAATCTTATTTTTATACTGAAACAATCAGCATAAATCTGTTTGAGACTACTAAACAATCAGCAAGTCAAAATATCCTGAACATGTGTCCACTATAAATATTGATTAATGGTAAATCAAACACAATCTTTATCCTGATTCAATGATGCATAAAATGCAAGTCAATGTGACCTAATTCTTATCAGAAACCTTGTGACTATCTAAGACACATCTCGTGACAAAATATTCCTCTACCTATTCTAGTGTCTCAGATCTGGACTTCAAGGCAAACTACAACCTTAGTCACTCAAGCATGAAATGTAGGTCATAGCAACTAATTCTTACCAGGATCCTGATGACTACCGGTATCAAAAACCCTTTACTGGCAAATTATTATTACTCTGCCTACTCTAGTATTTCAGATCTGGACATTTAATGCACCCTTTAACTGGCAGAGTCACTAATGCATGCAATTTATATCAAATTGACCTAATTCTTATTAGGAACCTTGTGACTATCCAAGATGTATCCAATGACAAAATATTATTCCTATACCTGTTCTAGCATCTCAGATCTGGACTTCTAACATGAACTTAAACCTAATTCACTCATGCATAAAGTGTAGGTCAAAGTGACATAGTTCTTATCTGGAACCTCATGACGATACAAGAGGCATCCACTGACAAAATATTTTTCCTCTACCTGTTCTAGTATCTCAGATCTGGACTTTAACCTGAGTCACTCATACATATGTAGGTTAAAGTGACCTAATTCTTTTCAGGAACCTCATACTTATTCAAAACGCATCCACTGACAATATATCATTTCTCAGTCTAGTGTCCTATCTCAGTTCTTGACTTTAATGCAAACTTTAACCCTTGTCACTCATGTATGAAATGTAGGTCAACGTAACCCCATTTTTGTACCAATGTCGAGAACTACCAAGGATGCATCTGTGTTCAAAAGCTCATCCTTATATGATTTGCAGTTCAAAAGATACATGGAATCTAACTTTGTGATGGACACACGAATGGGCAAATCACAAAATCCCCACCCAAAATTTGTTGGGCATCGGGATAATAAGCAATGCATGTTTTGAATAAATAAATGTTTATTGATTTAGAACAGAAAGAATTTCATTTAGTGTATATTTTGCTATTTCAAGACAATTTTGTGAGTTTTTCAATATCCAATAAAATTGTGAGATAATTCGTCTTCACATGTGGGTTATCATTAGATCCTCAGAGAGTTGATGGAGAAAAAATCAGCATCAGAATGACAGAATGCCTCATAACATGTATTAAAAATTGTCATTGTATGATTTATGTCCTGTAGGGGATATTAAGCCAAATGTTGTTTATTCTTTTAAACTGCTTTTTGAAATGATTAAACAAATTCTATGAACACAATACTAAAACATATATTTACTTACTATTGATTTGAGGACTATTTCCTGTGTAAGTATTTAATTTGGGATAAAATTTCCCTCTCTGAAAGAGTTGTGTTGGCAAAAGTCCCAAGATTTCTGTCATCTGAAAAAAGAGCATTTTAACAATGATAATTATCTGGTTTATTAAAGAATTTACCCTAAACTTTCCTTGAATTGCTTCAAAAAACATAGGTAAGACTGTGATATTGCAACCGTCAAGCAAGTGGCAAGTTTCATTTTGAATAGATGTAATTTTACACCCTAAGCCAACGCTCCAAAAGACTGCCTGCGGAGAAAGAAAAACATTTTACACATTGTTAATTTATTGACAGGCGACAACATAGATCGTGTATGCAGAATAACTGATTGACAGTAGCGTCTTGATAAGATTTTACATTAGATTGGTTGCATAATAATAAAACTATCCAATCAAATTTAAAATCTTCTCCGAGCCGCGCTTTCAATCAAATTGATTTACATACATCGCTGTCAATCAATTATCAACAATGCTTCTATACCTGCAGTCAGTACTTGCGAGCGTTGGCTTGGGGTGTGAAATTAAATCTCTTTGAATTGAAACTTTTTTAACTTGCTTGACCATTGCAATAATGAGAATCATTGGGTCAATTGCAAGAAAACTGGGTGATGCTAAAATGTGCAACGGAACGAAACGAAACGAAATAAAAACGGAACGGAACGAAACGAAACGGAACGAAATTGTTTCGTTTCTTGTTTTAGTATTTATCATTGTTTAATTACTAATTCAAGGAACTGTTTCGTTTCGTTCCTGTTCCGTTTCGTTTCTTAAATTAGTAAAAATATCAATATTAATGCAACTTTGTACTTGGAAGTAATGCCCATCAAGATCTGGAAGAAATTTCACAACTAATTTGTCTTTGAAAAGTTTTTCTGTAAAGACATTTTTTATATGTAATTTTGTCCTGATAGGACATTATTTCATCACAAGGTATCATGGAATTACGTCCAATCTCATAGTTTTATAATATAGAGGACACAATATCATAGAAAGATGCTATAGACTTTTGTGCATTAAATGTAAAAAATGTTGCCCAGCACCTGAATCGGTTTTCAGGTATTTCCGCTACGGAGAAGTTCCGGATGCGTCAACAGTTGATGGATAGGGAAATGCCCTGTCTATACAGGGTAATCACGTCATAATACGGAAAGCCTGACCACAAAACATTACATAGCCAACTTATGTGGAGAAACGCAAAAGCTCCATGCAGTATAAAGGTCCCATCTGTTTTGCTCTAAGGAGAGCAGACGCACTGGGTGTCGTATAGATGGCCAAATCGTTTCCTGCCCCTACCCATTTCTCGCCTTTTCTAGTGGAAACTCGTAGCTCAGGTTGTCCCTTCCACCTTTATTTCTTTCTTCTCATACTATTTTTTTTCTTTTCAAAATTACCAGAATATAGAGTAGCAAGCTCCCGCGATATTTCTGTATGATGCTTCACGTGCATGCAGTTTGAATCGGACCAAAATAACCAAGTGCTATAATCAATATTTTTTTGTAAAAAGTACAGAAAAATTAATTTAAATCATTAAACTTGCACATTGATATGTCCTTGTATGAAAATCAAAGAATTACTCTTTGCTATAAATGAAAACGAATTTTGCACTGAAGTACTACTTTTTCTTATGACAACTACATATTTCACGAATGGGTATGGAGTAAATGTGTTAATGTATATTTGTTCCGCATAACAAAGTTCCTTTGGAACAAATATTATAAACAATGTCATAATATTTCTTCCTTTTGGAACAATTGTTATGTAACATTTATTCCGTCAAGAACAAATAATATAATATTTGTTTCTTTGGAACAACCCAAAGTACTCATAATACTTTATCCTTTGGAACAAATTTTATGAAGGAACAAATAGCACATGACAACTGAAAATGATACCATAAAACATATGTTCACTCCAACTGCAATTAATTTGAACATGTAAAGTGATAATCAAAATTCATTGATGTTTTGAAAAATATCAAAAATTTATTGGTAAGTCTAGAGGATTCTAGGCTCTAATCAACATGTACGTTATTTTGCTGCTTTATATCCTTTCGTTTGCTGTTAAAATTAAAATCACATACCTTGTCACTGTCATGAGAGTGCGAATGGGAAAAAAGGTTGACTTGCATTCTCAGTAAAGTTTACTTACATTCTAAATTTTTTGTCGTCTGATATATCTGGATTTTTCTCAATTAAAATGATATTTTTACATCATTCAAGATATAATTGTTGCATCCCATTTTCTTAATACTTCTTGTTAAACGTACGTTCTGTATCTTATTATTTTCTTTTCAACATTAATAATAAAATCGACAAATTGTGTGTCTTCGGGTCAGTTATTTGACTTAAATGCCATTTTAAGAACAACAACACCATCAACAGTTTAAAATCTTATATATTATAGACTTGACAGCATTTCGTGCAGTTTAAGTCAATTTGCACAAATCAAATCCAACGGATAAAAGATATATACTAAAACAAACAAAGGTGGTCAAGAACTTCATCGTTATAGTTAACTCGTGTACTCGGATATCTGAAAGCAAAATTTTCTTCATATGTGCGACAGTTTTTTTGTGTATCACTGCTGTATTCTTTTCCATGATGTAAGTTCCAAGATTTCATTTTGACTCTACTATTCTGTCAAATTATATTGAGAAGTTTAAATATTAACTCACTCCAATTTAAATTTGCAATTCCAATGATTGCAAATCTTGTAACACCATTTTTGAGAATGACCAAGAAGTTTGAATAAATCGCAAAGAGCTTCAACAAAATCATATTTTTAACTCTATATGTTATGATTTAACACAGCAGCAATAAAAAAGAATCAAAGCTCCAATGCGGAGCTGAATCTCGAAAGCCCCGAAAATCTACACGTGGCAAAACTTCGTAGTCATCCAAAGAACTGCTGCATACGACTGCATGCATTAAGTTATTCCATAATACGTGAAAACAATCGGATGGTGTGATTTCGTATGTATGTCGATTTCATTGCTATCAATATGTGCAATACATATATCACAGGTAAACAAATGTTATTTTCATCTTTGACAAATTACTGCACGGTAGGTTCGTTGATCCGAGAGGCAAAAAAAAAAAAAACCCCAAAAAAAAACGATTAATTTGATAAACATGTATATTGTTTTCAATTTAATATCACAACACCGCATTCAACTCAACAAAATGAAGAAATATAACTTAAATACACAATGTATAAGATTTTGATAGAAACTTGCGCACTATATTTTATCGGAAACACGAAGATCCTCTTCTGGAGCTGTTAATAGGCTTGAAGCCTCACATGATTTTTTCTTGTCATATTAACAACTCTCCGCCTTCGGCTTACGAGTTAAAAATGGGAATTTCAAAATCCAATGGAAAATACAGTTTTGTATGGTATTTCACTACATTTGTATTTCTCATGGGACTTTGAAATATCTTTATAGGACTTTTACTACTGCCATGGGATTTCTTTAAGTTCAGTGGGAAAATTTTTCCCATGGCAACACTAGTAATTCAAACTCCCATTGGAAATAGTGAAAAAATAGTAAAATCTCATGGGAAAATGCATTTTCTAATAGGATTATCAAATTTCTATGCTTTTTAAATTGCAGTAGTGTAAAAGTGTATTAACATATCAATATGGCTTTTCTATTTAGATCCTTTTGGTTAATTGTTCTCTTTCAGCTTTCCACGTTTTTCGGTTCAAGGACTTCCAAATGATTTGGTTTGATCTGCACTGATGAGACATATTTGCGCATATGCAGAAAAAAAATTAACAGTAACTTCGGTATTTCTTTATCAACTAACTAATTTGAATTCCGCAAGTCTCATGAATTTTTTTCAAATTATTAACACCTATGTGGTAGCTGTCAAAACTGGTTGCACAAGATTTGCAATAACTGGAATTGCAAATTTAAATTGCAATTATTTTATTATTGAATACCTTTTGAATACCACACTCACTTTTCCTTATGTGACTGACATGTTATGTGACTTGACTTTAAGAGTGTAAACATTTTTTAAGTATTCAAAATAATTGTAACTTCTTTGTATTTTATAAGTTGTAGAAATTCGCGGTAATAGAGAAATCTGAAAATGAGTCCGGTCCATCATTTTAAAAGCGTTTCATTTGTAAAGCGTAGAACTGCGTTGCAAAAATTGGGAATCTTTTAATATTTCAAAATATGCATTTGTTTTCCATATTTAAAACGCTGTTACTTTCATTATTATCATTTTCATTTGTTTTGTGAACACCCAAGTAAATTATGATTATTTTGGGGAGTACAATAACCAACTGTAGCATAAATCAGAGTCAACTTTACCCCACTACACAATAAACTATAGCATATAAATTACATTTTTAAGCATCAATCGTTCAGTAAGCTCTTTGTTTGCACAATATTGAGCATTTATTTACATTATTGTACTGTTTTCACAAACCGAATATTAAAGTAGCCGTTTGGTGGTAATTAGCAAACGAAATATGAAGTTTTATGTCCGATCGCACTAATATTAAAATTCATCATAGTAAACTATCGCTCCTCTTGAGTTTTCATGCAAGAAAACTGTAGCCCTCGTGCAAGTATACTTTTGCTCTTAAGACAGAACCCTATCGCATTTACTGGAATTTTCAGCTGTGACGATATGATGCGGCTTGACAACGATGTACCTATAGGTTGCTAAATGCGAAAGACATGTTTCATAAAAAGAACAGATGATTTAATAATGAAATTATTACCTAAAATCATAAGTAGGTAAAATACCTTTGAAATATGTCAAATTTTAAATTGTTCTAATATAAAGGTATTTTGTAATCATAACAATGCTCATGACTTATATATTTCAACGTCAAATACTAATTTCTGTTAGAAAAAATTGTATTTTTAACCTAAATGCCTATTTTTCGTCTAACTAATTGTTTATTTTCCCAAAATACATCTGGAACACACAAGTCAATTTCGCAGGGAATGCAAGTCATCCGTTTTTCCCTTTCGCACTTTCATGATAGTGCTTGTTGTATTTAAGTGTAAATATTTTTGTTTGTGTTTTGCTGTTACATTTTGCATGTTGTAAATTTATAAGGAGAGAACACTTGTAAGTTTGAACAACTTTTGTCACATCCTCTTATTATATATTTCAATGAAATAATATTAAACTATAACTGAAAAAATGTCGATTATCATGCCCCGTCATTGATTTCGGTAGCAGAGGTAAAATTGATGTTTTAGATCGCTTCCCATTGTCAGTGAAGCTAATTATTGAGATGTCAAAGAATATTTTTTATTGTAGTTGTTCTCATTGGGGTATAAGAATTTCGCGGGACTGAATTTTTGTTTTAGACGTCATGCTGTAGACTGTTGAAAAATAACGAACTTGAGAGGGGGTACAGGTCAGACGTGATGCGGTTCCCGCAGAAAAAAATACCGTAGAATCGAGAAAGAAAGTGCTTGCCATTTTTTCCCGCCCATAATACGGGAAAGCTGAAAACAACTTTGCAATGTTTAAGGGAAGGGATCCACTATGAGACATTTTTATATGCACACTGTGCATAATGAAAATCGAAGAATATTTTATTTAGTTATCATATTAACTTTAAACAGGCAAGCGTTGCTCGACAATTAGCAATGAATTCCGCTCAAACCGGTGCTAGGGGCCGTCTTGAACTTGCTATTAGGTATGAATAAAACTCATTGTTGATGACCTCATGGTGACTTCAAGATGAAGAACAACAATTAAAGCGTGGTTCCATTGCTTATCATTACCATGTATTCGTAGAGACTTTGTCTCATTTGCATTTACTCCATATCCCTTCATTGTTAATAAGAATAAAGATTCAGACAATTTAACAATGATTGAAATGATTAAAAAAAAAGGAAAAAACAACATATCATTTATAAATCATGTTACTGCAGGTTCAGAGCCAACCTATTATTGAAAATACATAAAAATATGACTAAAATTTATCAACTTCTTCTCACATTAAGACAGATGTTAATAAATGCACCAGCCTTTCATTTTTTAATAACTAAATATACATGTATTTACAAGATATAAAATTCATATTCCCAATATTTTTTACAGTTTTCTTAATTCTTTAAAAAAAATATTTCTGGCTTCACTATATGAAAATTGCTTCATTTTAAATTTTCCTATTGATCAATACTAACAAATGTGCCCAGATCTATCAGGGCGATTTTTTACTATATGTCGTTTCTATTCTTATAAGGTGTGCACTGGTTTTTATAATTGGCACAGTGTCTGTTTGATTTTAAAGTCATCAATTTGAGTATATTGTTCTCTTTCAAAACAGTTTTTAAAAGAAAAATATGTATTTAACTTACTAAAACACTGACGTATTTGTATGCAAAATATCAAGCTTATTATTATACCAAACATTACAAACACTCTTACACATTTTTTCTTTAGAATACTTACATAAAGACCCGATTGCAGCATCTAAAGATATTCAACTAAATACCAGATTGGACATCATTTGCATGTAAATTTTTGTTACAAATGTATGCATCATATAATAGCCCATACTCCTTGGAACACGTGTACAGCATAACGGAATTTACTGTTTTTATGTAACTTCGGTATTTTTTGTATTTTTGCAAGGTGTGCATGTAACCTGAAAATTTTCTAACGTTGATTTAACAATTTAGTAATAAATTGTCCATGTTCTGACATTCTGCAATAGTACTAGCTTTTATATATATTTCAAAAATCCTTTATGAGATTTTTCTGTGATATTATTCATAAATACCTTTTCTCAAAATATATTAATAAACTAAGAAACGAAACCTAAAATACAGAAATGAAACGGAACGAAACGAAACGAAACGGTTTCGTTTCTTGAAATAGTAATATATAAGGGATAATTACTAAAAGAAGAAACAAAACCATTCCGTTTCGTTTCGTTCCGTTACACGTTTTAGCATCACCCAAGAAAACTTGGCATAATATATCAGTGAGATGCATGCTCTAGAAATATGATGGTCAGATTAACATTTTGAACTACAAAAAAATAAATGACAAAATTGAAAAGTAGGATAATGAATCTATATGAGGTATTCTCTCAAGAACAAATATGCCATCACTGAAATATACTGAATTTTTTTTATGGACCCCACATTGATACTGCATTAGAAACAAACTCCAGTCTTCAATAAACATTGAAAGGATATGAAGTAAATGCACATGGGATGATACTTAACAAAACCTGACGATGCCTTTTGTTTTGTTTGTTTATCCTGTTGTCTTCATTTCTATAGCCTCTATATTACTGTCATCATTAGACAATTTTCCATTCTTCCATGCTTAAATACATCTGTCAAATATTTGTATGGCAAAGTATAAAACTACTGAAATAATAGTTAGGCATAAATCTATTTTATTCCTCCTTACAATTTATCATACCTGTTTTAAAATGGATGATTCATCAGTTCCAAAAAACAAAGGCTTTCCGGCATACAATTCAGCTAGAATACAGCCCACTGACCACATATCTATTTCTAATCCAAATGGAATTCCAAATATAACCTAAAAATATATAAGTAAGTACATAAATATAACTAGTAAAATAAAAACAACCATAGCTTGAAAGTGCTCATATTTGTTCAATTACATTTTCCCTCAATGCAATTCAAAAAACAACTGGCAAACAGTCTGCTGTAGACAAACTGTAGTAGGAATACATCAGTTTATACCAAGTAACTTAACGGTGGCCACATAAATTTCTCACTCTTGGGAGCCTAATCTTGAATGAGTATTCTTGACATTGTGACGTTAAATATTTTACAATCTAAAGAGGCCACTTTTCCCCCGTCTCCTGGTTCCAAAATTTCAGCATTTCCCGCTTGACATCCTTTCCTTTTGCACATGCACTGTTTTGCCGCAATCAAGTTTTCCGCTTACTTAAAAAGGCAAATCTTGCTTCCCGCTTTTATCCAATGAAGACCCACATACTTTATGAGAAAGTCAGTTAACACTGGGGCTCTGTACAGGGGTGTTTGTAGTTTTACGATTGATCAATTTGTGTTTGTACTTGCTTTTGATTATGACAGTATAAAGAAAGTCAGTTAACTCTGGGGCTCTGTACAGGGGTGTTTGCAGTTTTACGACTGATCAATGTGTTTGTACTTGCTTTTGATTATGACAGTATAAAGAAAGTGATTTAACTCTGGGGCTCTGTAGAGGGTGTTTGCAGTTTTACTATTGATGATCGGTTTGTTTTTGGACTTGCTTTTGATTATGACAGTATAAAGAAAGTCAGTTACCTCTGGGGCTCTGTACAGGGGTGTTTGGACTTCAAAATCTTCATAATACAAAGACACTTCCTTGTGAACATGGTGAATAGCATTACCAAAATCAATAACTTTCAAAGTGCCGAGGTCATCTTCTGGAAAATAGAAATGATGATTACATATATATAGTTAAACAACAACAAAAGCAGAGATTAAATTTTTTCCTGATGTTGAACTCATCTTCTAAATCAACATTCAAAATTTGCCTGAACTAGAGCTGTCGCCAAATGATTATACCCTCGCTCATTGAACCCTGAATCAATATATGGCAAGTGCAAATTTAAAGGCATATCCCACCGTTGTTTCTGTGCATTTTGCTACTGTTTTGTAATTCCTTTATGACGTCGCAAAATTCCAGCAAACTTAGCTTTAATGTTTGCAATTCATTTATTACACTGCAAACATCCCACAAATTTTTCCTGGTACATGGATCAACGTAAGGGCCATTTCTAACATGTACAGAATAAACAGGCACATTTAAATTAAACACTCTGTAGATCACTTCGTTCAATAGTTTGCAAAGAATTGTATTGTTATTACTTGACAATGACAATTTCAACGAAACATTCAAACTTCAATGTGTAAATGCAGTCAAATGAATAAATCTTTTAGGTAGTATACCTTTTTGTCATTTCCACCTTCACCCCACCAACATCAATTGATAAAAGCAACAAAAATTAAAAAACTTCGAAAAACTTCAAAAGACTTCGAAAGTGCTCATATCAGTTAAATATTGTTATTACGAAGAAAGGAAAACAGTAATTATTACAATTGGCGACAATTACAACAAGTGCAGACACATATATGTCTTGCCAGAATATAAACATTATTGTCTACACATGATGAACCTATTACAGGAGGTCGAGAAAATTAATGCTTGATTCAACTTTAAGATAAACGGAATATGGAGAGTCTAGGTTCTTTAATTGCAGAGAAATGGACGTCAATGTAAAAAATTAACAAAGTCACTGGACCATGAAATTAAGGTCAAGGTTACTTGACAAGTGTCAGACTGGCGTTTATCCTTTAATATGTAACAATAAACCTAATATGGAGAGTTTATGTCTTTTAATTGCTGAGAAATGGACATGGATGTAAAAATAATAACAAAGTCACTGGAGCATGAAATTAAGGTCAAGGTTACATGACAAGTGTCAGACTGGCATACATCCATTAATATGTAACAATAAACCTTATATGGAAAGTCTAGGTTCTTTAATTGCTGAAAAATGGACATCAATGTAAAAAAATTAACAAAGTCACTGGACCATGAAATTAAGGTCAAGGTTACTTGACAGGTGTCAGACTGGCATTTATCCTTTAATATGTAACAATAAACCTAAAATGGAGAGTCAAGGTTCTTTAATTGCTGAGAAATGGACATGGATGTAAAAGTAATAACAAAGTCACTGAACCATGAAATTGAGGTCAAGGTAACATGACAGGTGTCAGACTGGCATGTACTCATTAAGATGAAGCATTACACCAAATCAGTATCTCTATACATATGTTCTTTAATTGCTGAGAAATGGACATCACTGTAAAAATTTAACAAAGTTGCTGGAGCATGAAATAAAGGTCAAGGTTACGTGACAAGTGTCAGACTGGCATATATCCATTAATATGTGACAATAAGTCTAGGTTCTTTAATTGCTGAAAAATGGACATCAATGTAAAAAATTAACAAAGTCAGTGGACCATGAGATTAAAGTCAAGGTTACTTGACAGGTGTCAGACTGGTGTTTATCCTTTAATATGTAACAATTACCCTATTATGGAGAGTCTATGTTTTTTAATTGCTGAGAAATGGACATGGATGTAAAAATAATAACAAAGTCACTGAACCATGAAATTGAGGTCAAGGTAACATGACAGGTGTCAGACTGGCATGTACTCATTAAGATGAAGCATTAGCCCAAATCTGGTATCTCTATACAATACATTACAACAGCTAAGAAATTGACTTGAATGTAAAACTATGTTGCAATATTTACAAAGTCACTGAACCGTGCAAATGAGGTCAATGTCACTTGACAAGTGACAGACTGGCATGTACCCACTAAGATGCATCAATACACTAAATATAGCGGATCCACACCGTACAACCGCATTGTATCATTTTGATCATCGGCCGATTGAAACGATCATAGATGTTTGTTTACGTGAAGGTAAGTGGAACAGTGGTGTCAAGATTTTTGATATTTTTCACCATTCTGGTCAGAACAATGAATTGATTTGGATGTAAAAACGATGATTATAAGTCACTTGATGACAATGATAAATTACTTTCTTATAATATGTACATTTTGGCAGTCTTTAAATCAAATTTATACTGAAAATCATGCCAAAATCTCAGATCTTGAACTTCAATTCCTTATTCCATATAACTTCGTACTTAACAAGTTATTATTCAACATCAGCACTAAAGATGCATCTTTTACCTTTATTTTGATATATGCAACAATATTCAAATCTAAGTAGTTTTAGTGAAATTTGACATTACTTGACACAACAAGAAGAAAATAGGATACGATCTCCGACCGATACATGACACGCTCAACAGCAGATTTTATCTAAGTGACGATACAGTCAACAACCGTAACAAAAACAATTAAATGACAATATTTCCATTTTTATACCCCTCCGAAACGCATTTGGGGGTATATTGGATTCAGCTTGTGCGAGTGTGCGTTTGACCCTCTGTCTGTTCAGCCATCAATCTGTGGAAGACATTTTTGTCTGTGGTAATCTCGACCCTCTCCGACCATCTTCACAATACTTATCTACAATTTTGTCAGGATAGTAAATACCATATATAAGTCTGTGCACCTCATTTTTAAGATAGATTCATCAAATGTTGAAAGTTTACGTCTATATGGAGAATTTTTGTCCGGGGTTATCTCGGACCCGATGTAAAATTTCTTTTTTTCAGATATTTTTCAGAATTCTGCACACGTTTGCACTTGTCATTTTTAAAGTTCGACAATCAATGATTTTGCTGAGTTCAGAGATTCAAGGAGCCAAGTATAGCCCACCCCTTCTTAACTATAAGTCAGATTAAAACCATACTTCAAAGATATCTTGTTTACAGGATCAAGATATGCACCTTACACGTAGAAGATTTAATTTACTGATTAAAATAGTTCTTTTAAAGATATCAGTCCCTTGTCGAGAAGTTTGAAGTTTCAGATGGACTGTGATTGAGATTCTTTTTTCACTTTTTGGGATGGACATTTCTCTTCAATGTCTATGACCTTTAGCAATTGCTGTTGAATTGTTGAATTGCACATGACGCCAATGGTTTGGTACTCCAAAAAAGCTACCACTTCTTTAGAAGTGCCTGTGTTAAGTCAGGACCACTGCAGTTTACATTTTTTTTGCTGGTTTTGCACATAATTAGTCTTTTTGTCCTTCGAATTTCGCCTCCTGAAAATTCTGTTCGGTAATTTTGTAATTACCCTTATTAACTGATTCTAGAGGCTTGCCCAGCCATTTAATAGCTCATTTAATGATTCACAACTCAGTCGTAATTTTAATTCATATTTCTACTGAACTGTAAGGATATTTTGTTAGTTATTAGCTAATATAGCATAAGGGATTGGGAACAAGTTTTTCAAACTTAAGTAGTTCTTTCCTATACATATTATTTATTACAAAACAAATTCTATATTAACATATAAACTAACATACAAAATTAAAGTCAATAATTGGTTTATGTTTATACAAGAAATACATGGTAAAGGGGTTTAAATATGAACAGGAAAACATAGGTAATCAACGATTACAGAGTTCGCCTCGTTATGGCACTTTGTCACAGTAACAAAATCTTGACTGGATGTTGACATCGCATTTGCATCACTAAGCAAGGTTGCATGATCCTACCATGTATAGTGACTGAGATCTGAATTTGCCTGAAAACTTGGACATAAATCACTCATGCGTAAAACATAAGTCAAAGTGACCTACTTTTGCCTGGATGCTGATGTACCATCAGGGATGCATGCCTATGCAAGGTTACATGATCCTACCATGTAAC
>MJUU01048329.1:1069-18832 GCA_002080025.1 Modiolus philippinarum | reverse complement strand
TGCAAGGTTACATGATCCTAACATGTATAGTGACTGAGATCTGAACTCGGACGTAAACTTGAATGTAAGTCGTTCAAGCGGAAAATATAGGTCAGAGAGACCCAATTTTCTTGGAGGCTGTGAGATAGCCCAAGATGCACCTGCATACAAAGTTTGATGATCCTAACATGCATAGTTGCAGAGATATATGCCCAAATGCGGACGCGGACGTAGATGTAGACGTAGACATAGACGTAGACGGGGACGCGGACAAGGACGCCGGGGGTACTCCAATAGTCCCCCTCAACTTCGTTGAGGCGAACTAAAAAGGGGGAAACGGATTGAAAATTCAAAAACCAATTCACACATTTTGTTCACATGACCATCTTATTGCACCATAAGCTTGGATTTTTTTTTCTTATTTTAGCTTAAATACATTTACTTTCAACAACTAAGATGTAAATGCTGTAGTCGGGCCTTGCCGAAAACCTTCCATGTCATTTACTTTTTTGTTTTATGTGTGCACTTTTCTGTAATCGGTTTAATTACATGAAACTCTCATTCGTTTACTTACAGGCATTAAAATAACACAATACTTATGTGATTGTATCCAGTTTTACAGATGGATGGTTTGACAACTTATGTATCGTCAGTGCAGATAAAGGCAAAACAATGGGAATTCTAAACAAGTGGCTCACGAAACCCTGTATCGCTCATTTGGCTCCAAGAGGATAAGATGATTCAATATTCAATTATTTTCATCTGTCAATGATCAAACAGTACTTCATGTACTGAATATTTGGTATTCTAAAAAAAAACATGAAATACAGATGTAGAGGTTTCTCATCTAGATTGGACCATTGGATCAATAGCAGGAACCTTTGAATAGGTGCAAACCTGAACAAAAAGTTTTTTTTACAGGGGACAATCCAAAAACTATTGTGATCAAGTTTAGGCCCAAATGACCAAGAAGATTCAGAAAGTATTTCCATAAGCCCCAATGTTAAACTTTGTTCCCTACTGGTGACCGTCTTTGATTGAGTGCACGCCTAAAACACCTTTTTAAAGCCCTGATTTGCGGAAGGTACATAGTATTCATGATGTCCGTTCGTCCATCCTTATGTCCATCCGTCTTCCAAAAGCTGTTATCCTCTTCTCCTCCTAAAGCTATGATTGAAATTTCTTTTAACTTCATTAGGAGCTTAATTACATATTGTAGACGTGTACTTTGTATTTTGTTTCCCAATAAATACTTTTTTCCAGATTTTTGACAGGTTTAAGACTTTGTCATTGCATCTCAATGCAAACCGTATGGTGATCACTTGGTTTCTAGTATTCCCCCTTAACCACTGGTCAGAATTTCATGAATTTTATGCAAGACCTTAGTTGCATGTTATAGATGTGCACTTAGCATTTTGTTTTCCAATAATTAATTTTTTCTAGATTTATGTCATGTCTTGCACTTTGTCATTTTAGCACAGTGCCAAAAGCTGGTATCCACTACTCATCTTAAACCATTGATTGATATTTTGACTTATGCAGGAGCTTAAGGCCAAAATAAAAAATGGATAGGCCCGTTTCTTTGTGTATATTTCTGTAAAACTAACAATTTTGGCTTCTTTGAGAAAAAAAAAAAATAAACTTCCTACCTACCCAACTTCAGTATGCCTGGGTCTGGTTTGGTCAAACCAAATTTTAATTAAGTCTGGCCTAATTACATATTTTAGATCTGCACAATTTATTTTGTTTTCCAATAATTCCTTTTTTCCAGGTTCTTTTTAGAAAATTCACGAGGAGCTCGAGGTGGGGCTCACTAGGCCACAGTAACTCTAGTTTAACACGAAAGAATCTTTGAAAGTGTTATCCCAGGGGTCCAATGCTAAACTATGTTTCCATGCTGGCACCATCTAGGGCTGAAGAAAAATTTTGGCTTTGGGGGCTACCTACATGAACAAATAAAGGGATATGGAGTAAATGTACATGAGACAAAATCCATATAAATACATGGTAAGATTAATGAAATGGAACAACTCTTTCATTGTTGTTCTTCACCTAAACACTGTTATGGCCAAGTTTTGCTCCAATTGGTCGAGTGGTTTCAGAGAAGAATATCTTTGAACGATTTTTCCATAAGTCCAATGTTTATCTATGTTTCCCGCTGGCAGCCATATTAGATATAGGGCGAACGTAAAAAAACTTTTTGCACGGCCCTCAAAGGACTATTGTGGCAAAGTTAGGGTCCAATGCCAATTCTATAGGAAACACGTTAAAAATGTTGATATATAGCTTGTGTCAAATCTTTCCCATTAACAGCTAAAGAATGTTGTTTCCTCAACTCGATTTGATTTCACAACCGGATTTGACATGTTCAATGCAATGAGTGCCCTATAAGAAGCAGGAGATGCTTATACTCTACTGGTGCATCCGATCTTACCCATGATTTTGGGTCTGTGCTGTTCATCTGTATGTATGCCTTTTTTGTTTATGTGCCATACTTGTGTGATGTCTTTGTATCTTTGTGTTTCCACTGTTTCCATTGTCTTTGGATTATTCTTTTTTAGACTGATAGTTCGGTTCTTACATACTTTTTGTTATGACCACATCGTTTAAATCCTTCTGTATTTTACTGTCGTTGTCTAAGCATCAAGAAAACACATCCTCCTTTGGTTTGCCCGTTCCAAATTGCAAGGAAAGATGTTGATCATAGTTTTTCTTTGCATGGTATGCTCCAAATTTGGTTAATAACATTTAACAAATTAACAAATTTAAAAGAATCATTTAACAGAAGTGGAACAACACACATGCCTTGAATTTGGATCTTTGTACCCAGTATATTTTTTTGAACATACATTTTTGTAAGGGATTTTTTCAAGTCGTTTACTGAAAAGATGATGTATGGTCATTATTGAGCAAAAAATTAAATTGTATATACTAAATAAAGTCCGAAAGAGTAAGCTGTATTCAAACAGCTCATACAATCCCACAAATTGTCGGCAGTCATCTAAAAAAAATTTACAACTTGAAATCCTTGTTATATATCATCCAGTTTACAATCCTTGTCTGTACTCTAAAACACATTTGTTCTCACAAAACTACTATTTTTACACCCCAGAAATAATTCAGTAACAAACTTCTGTCGTTCACAGTTGAGCTGCTGTCTACTTTGGATTAGTCCCAGGCTTGTTTAAGTCTAGTCATGTAACAACCGTATGAATTTAATTCAGTTTCAATTGAATTTTAAAGATATAGATGCTCCCAAGGCATTTTTGTTTACTATCACAAATCATCAATATTATATATTTTTTTGTAAATTTACCTTTTTTATATTTAAATAACCTTTTGGAAATGCAGTTTTGTCCTCCTAGGTATATCACAACACATCCGTTGATCGTAGCTGATCTCTGCAGATGATCGTATTATTCAATAAAATGAATCGGCCGAAGATCGTATCCTATTTTTCACATATAGTGTTGAGTAAAGTCAAATTTCACAAAAACTACTGAGATTTGAATATTGCTGCATATATCATAAGAAAGGTAATAGATGCATCTTTAATGCTGATGTTAAATAATAGTTTGTTGAATACAAAGTTTTATGAAATAAGTTATTGAAGTTCATGATGTGACTTTTTTTGCAAGATTTTCAGTATAAATTTGATTCAAAGTCATCGGAAATGTACATGATATAAAAAAAGTAATTTATTGTTTTCATTTAGTGACTTATAATCTTCATTTTTACATCCAAATCAATGCATGGTTCTGCTTAAAATGGTATTAAATATAAATAAAGGGCTACGCCGAGCGCAGCATGATACGACCGCAGCATGTCGACCACTGAAATTTCAACAAAAGTAGTTTAAAGTGAATGTGGACACAGTAAAGATCTTGACACAATAATTAGATGGACACAAAAAGAAGCTTGACACAGTTATTAGCTAGGAACAAAATAGGGAAAAACTCAACCCTTTTGATCACTTACTACTGATGAAAAAAATGTAAGAGCTATGCAAAATATGTACTATCAACTAAACCTTAACATCCATAGAAATTCAAAGAAAAAAATGTTATCGAAATCTGATGAAAAATAAAGTTATGACATATTTAGAAAAATTGGAATTTTGGCCCCTTTGAGCCCCTTGTAGCTCGGAAATGGTAAGAGCCACCCCAAATTCGTTGCCATACTTCTGAAAGCTTAGATCAAGAGGAATCCAAAGTAAAAATCCCATCGAAATCCGAAGAAAAATAAAGATTTGACATATTCAGAAAAATTGCAATTTTGGCCCCTTTGACCCCTTGTAGCTCGGAAACAGTAAGAGCTACACAAAATCAGTTGGCATACTGCTGAAAGCTTAGATCAAGAGGAATCCAAAGAAAAAAATCCCATTGAAATCTGATGAAAAATAAAGATTCGACATGTTTAGAAAAATTGCAATTTTGGCCCCTTTGACCCCTTGTAGCTCGGAAACGGTAAGACCTACACAAAATCCGCTGACATACTACTGAAAGCTTAGATCAAGAGGAATCCAAAGAAAAAAATCCCATCGAAATCGGATGAAAAATAAAGATTTGACATATTTAGAAAAATTGCAATTTTGGCCCCTTTGACCCCTTGTAGCTCAGAAACGGTAAGAGCTACGCCAAATCCCTTGACATACTGCTGAGAGCTTAGATCAAGAGGAATTCAAACAAAAAAATCCCATCGAAATCCGATGAAAAAGAAAATTCTACATAATCTGCAAATTCGCAATTTTGGCACCGTTTGGCCCCTCATAGCCTGGAAAGGAAACAAGTTACCAAAAATCTAATAGCTAAGTGCTAATTAATTTTTCACAAGGAATCCATTGAAAAAAACTGCATCAAAATCGGACTTAAAATAAAAAATTTATTTTTTTTTGAGATTTGTCCCTGTTGGGCCCCATTCATCTCGTGAGTGGTACATGCTATGTGAAATCCGTTGGCATACTTCAGATTGGAAATTTTCTCAGGAGCACACTGAAACAAACCCCATCAAAATCCAATAAATAATAAAGATTCTACAGTCAAATATGTGAAAACACCCAATTTAACCCTTTTTTGGCCCCTAATTCTGAAATGGGTGGGGCCAAATACTAAAGGAAAAAAAAGTTTCTCAAGAATGTTCCAAGAAACATCATAATAAGATTTGAAAACAATCCGTCCACTAGAACCAAAGTTATGCTGTCCACAGACACGAAAATACCTAATTTAACCCTTTTTTGGCCCCTTTTTTTGCCTCTTTTTCAAAAACGGGTTGGGCAGGGAACGCGAAATTAAAACCCAGGCTTAAGCTTGTGCCAACAAACATCATACTAAAATTTGATAACAATCCGTTCATTAGAACTAAAGTTATGCTGTCCACAGACGCCAACACTGACGCCGACGCCAGCGCCATACCATAATACGACCGCAAAATTTTTGCGGTCATATAAAAATCTTAACACCACTGTTTCACTTTTCCGCACGTAAACAAACATCGATGATCGTATCAATCAGCCGATGATCAAAATGATACAATGCGGTTGTACGGTGTGGGATCAATGCATTACAAATACCGTATTCGACCTTATTAGCGCCCCTGCTCCAATAAGCGCCCCCTCACCCTTTTTCAAAGTCAAAATGCACAAGCGCCCCCTCAAAACTCCCAAACTGCCAAAATTTACTTACGTTTTTTTGCCGATGTTTGAGTTTTAAGCGGGTATATTATCGTCGTAATTTTAAGAAACAGAATGTTTACATACCTCCCACGACTCCTGAGTAACGATATCTATTTATTTATGCCGAATTCGCGTGATTAATTACTGTTACTTTCTCGTTTCACCGCGATTTAAACAACCGGAAGTTAAAGACGCATTATAGAACTCAAAAATAATGACGGTAGCGGACATGCATAAATTCCGGTTTTGCCGATTCAATTAAGCGCCCCCCGTTTTTGAATTTTCTAAGCGCCCTGGGCGCTTATTGGGTCGAATACGGTACAGAGAAAAGGACTTGAATGTTAAACTATGTTACAATTTTCATGGAGTCACTGAACCATAAAGACAAGGTCAAGGTCATCTGAAACATGTGATGCTGGAAAGCTCATAACCTAAGGTATCTGTTGACCAAAGATGATCTGTGTATGTATTACAGTTAAAAAAAGTTATTAAGGTTTTAGAAAAAGTTTACAAGGCTGCCATAGCCGGAAAGCAATACATATGTCTCGCTTTCAGCGACTTTCGTTGCTGGCGAGACAAGAACCTGCCTATTATTCCCGCCATTTTCAGTCTAAACATGTTTATTTTGCAAATATCTTTTTCCCTGATTCTGTGACCCTATTTTTTTTTATTTACTTAATCCATTGAGGATGTTTGACTCTGTCTTCTGTGAAAATATTATCAAGTTACAATTGGTCAATTTTTTGCAATCGGCGATTTTGATTTTGTAATATTCCGAGTACCTGACAATTTAGTGACAAAACTGGTGGGAACTTGAAAATTGAGCAGTTAAGCCAAAACTTGCATATTTTTTCAGTTATACATTGTTTTTCGACACTCCATGGAGAATTGAAAATAATTTTACTTCATTCGAAAAGAAATATATAGTAAAAATAAAGGCCAAAAGGTACGTAATTGATACCTTCAAAACAGGAAAATAAAGATGATATCATAGCTCTCAAACTAGGTCGGTGATCCCTAATTTTCTTAGTTTAATCTAATGCTTTGTTCATTAATAAAGAACAGATGGAATATCAAGAAGATATCATTGGGAGTTTGAATAGTAGGATTTGTCTTCAAGAGTGTGTGGACACAATACAAGTATGGAAACATTGATATACCTCTCCTTTTTTCCAGAAAATATTCAAATACTGATTATCTCCCCTTCAAAATTTTCGACAGCAAGCATTTTACTTCATGCACATCTTCAGCTGGTATACTACAACTGTGTAACATTTCATCAAAATCCAAGCATTTGTTTAAGAGGAAATGGGCTGACAAGGAACATAGAAGGACGGACGGACAGATAATCAGACATCGGAATACCATAATATGTCCGTCATTAGACAGAAAAAAATTCAAAATTGCCACTGAAATTTAAGATCATAGTAAATATCAAAGGCCATTTTGCAGATTCTAATTTACCATCAAAGCCCAATTCACATACAAAATATCATTTAATATACCAATATAGAACTATACAACAAGCACATAATATGGTCGCTGGACTATAAAATTGAGGTAAAGTTCAAAATCTGTACAGTACATCCTCATGTACTATTCAATATAAACAACATGCTGTTTAACTGACCTACCAGTTATAGTTGTTTAGAAAATGACCTAGTAATGATATGCTCTGAATACACCTTTTTTCAGGAAACAAAATACAGTAGAAACTGTCTAATCTGACACACTGGGAGACCATTAAAATGTGTCAGATTGTACAGGATGCCGGAATACTCATGTTTAAAGATGATTTACAGGCTGCCTTTTTGGACCAATAGAGCTTCAGATCTATTTGAGGTACTTTTAATATTCCTGCCTTTATTCCATTTCTATGGCAATGGACATCATGGCTATTTTGAAAATTCTAAGCTCCAAAATCTTTCTATGGGTGCTACACAATCTTCCTGTAAAGTTTCATCCATTTTGACTTTTGAGACACTTTAATTTTTTTTAACCCTTTTACCTTTCCACGGCAATGCCTGCCATTTTGAATATTCAAAAGGGTGTGTGTACAATAGCTTATAATGATGAACATTGCGAGTTTGATTCCTTTTAGGTTGTTGAAATTTGGTTGCAAAGTTTCTGAAAAACATCAAGAGTTTTGTTTTTATTTGCAGGGATAGAAAATTGATGAATGGACAGATATGGGTAAAACCATATGCTCCAGGCCTTTTTATTGAGGGACATAAAAATTGTGACAAACTTTTTTCACCTATAGGGATTTCAAGCCCAAGCTATAAATTGGTAACAAGATAGATATGGAGGTAGCTTTTACATACATGATCAAGCTTCAAACCAAACATTAATTCATACTAGATAAGAAAACTGTGACGAAAATTTTTCACCATAAATTTTACAAATGGGCAAACAAAAGTAGTTATACTATGAAAATACACATTTGAATTCATTACTATACAACTTCAGACCAAACATGAAAATATTTCTACAAAAGTGATGGACAGACAGTAGATAGATGGACAGACAGGTGAACAGAATAATGGGCAGCAACTGTAAAATATATTCCGTAGTGTTATAAACTTCAACACTTTCAGATATTTAAAAAAGCTTTTCAGAAGCTCAGGACTTAAGCGACACACTTGTAGACCAACAGTACATCATAAATGAGATTTGCTGAATTGCAAACAAGATATCATCTGTAAAATCAAATCTCCATTATTGTCCATTGTGTATGACCTTACCAGTCTACTAGTTCCTATTGTGTAACCAATTTAACAATCTGAGTAAGCTGTATCTATTATTTTTTTGAGTAACTGGTATTGCTGGACTACAACATAGATTGGAAAAAGTTTTTGGTGGGTTGCTTTTGTTAACTAATCCACACAATCAGGATCCTTTTGAATTTTCCAACAATACTATTGTATATCAATCTGTTATGGCCTAGGGAGGTTTTACCTTGATAAAGTATGACCTTATAGAAAGATAAATCTATTTAATTAATGAAAGAAAAATGACAATTAATTCAAATTCCCTTTATTTATACTGCAATATTTATTTTTGAATTATGTAATTTTAAGAATTTTATATAAAGTACAATATTTTTTCATTAAATATAAACTATTTATAGTCCCTATTTTCATCAACAGATCAGGGTAAAACCTCCCCAGGCCGTAACAGATTGATATACAATAGTATTGTTGGACAATTCAAAAGGATCCTGATTGTGTTGATCGGTTAACAAAAGCAATCCACCAAAAACTTTTTCCAATATATGTTGTAGTCGCTCAAAAAAAAAATAGGTACAGCTTACTCAAATTGTTAAATTGGTTACACAATAGGAACTAGTAGACCGGTAAGGTCATACACAATGGACTATAAAATGTATGATACATTAACCACATTGATAGTCACAATTAAATATAACTATTTAACCTACATTTGAACTCAAATTATTCTTATAACCAAAAACAATTTTTTCCATATGCCTATCACTTTACAATAATCTAACAAGCTGTTGAGAATATATATCTTTTCTGTAATCATGGTAATAAAATCTGTACTATTTATATTTATTGACCATGTAAAACTGATACATATACCTTTATCTCAAATTATTCATTAGAAAAAAATATGTAAATGCACCAAAAAGAAAAAATCTAATGCCTTGAAATAAAGAATAAAGATAAAAAAAAATATGTTGTAATGCCTTCACACAATTCCAGTATGTATCCTATTTGATCTGTGGAAACAGACTTTCGGGACATCAAATCAGGAGCTGTTGCTCATGTCACAGATAGCATTCAAAGCCTGCATGCAGCTTTCATCCCTAGGTATTGTGCAAACTAATATGGTTGATGTGATACATGTCAGTAAGCAGGAATGGACTAAAATCATAATAGCATTACAAACTGACCATCGTGAATATCAATAAAAATGTCAGTGTCTATGCTGAACAACCAACAAGGATTAAACAAGTTGCTAAAATGTTCCGCAATGAGTTTAATCCACTGTTTGATCAACACGATTGACATTTTTATTGACATTCAAGACGGTTGATTAGTTATGCTTTTTATTATATAGATTAAAAAGAAAATTTTTAAAAAAAACGTGATTTTAGATGCTGATATTTTTTTTTTCATTTCAATACGCCTGCTGTTTACTTGACAACGACATTGACAAAATATTGTGAAGTCACTTCTTCCAATGACTAGAAATCCCTTATTATTACCGGTGACAACATCACATTAATTTAACTGAGAAAACTCTATTAATCACCGCTATATTTATAATAATTCTACCTAATGAGTCACTCATACGTAACATGTAGGTCACAGACAGCACTTGCAGCATTCACTGCAGCTTTCATTCCAAAATATGTCATGCGTACTCTTATGGTTGATGTGGGATATATCTTTAAGCTGGAATGGACTTAAACCATTCTACATAAATAAGTCGTTCATGCATAAAATGTAGCTCACAGACAACATTTAAGCAAGCATTGCAGATGTCATCGAGAAATGCATCATGCATACCAATATTGTTGAATAGGGACATGTCAGTCCATATTTCAATACAGACCTAAAGTCTAGGGCAAGGTCAAAATGTCTCAGATCATAATATTTGTGAAAGCACCCATTAAAAGTTAGTAATACTAAATAAAAGTTGCCAAACCCTAGCTGTATAACCTTTTAGCTGAAAGGTTCAAGGTTGTTTTAAATTGTTCAAGACAAAGGTCAGTATATTTTTCATCATAGTGTTTTCTAAAAACACTTCACAAAATGAAAGACAACATCAAATTAAAAAAATCTAAGCAACTACCCAGCAAAAGCCAGGATGATGTCAACTGTATGACAATAGCTCTATGGACATTAATCCGTTAAAGCTTTCATGCAACATATTTTTTAACTATAAAAATCCTTGTATACATTATTTGTTTGTTGATTCTCATTTTCAGCTGTCAGCTTTATGAATGTATAAATATCAGCAATGTAAAATTTTATTGATTGAAGCGATTTGCAATATAAAATCTCCCCATTCAAAATTACTTTATGATTATGATAATTTGATTTTCAAAAATAATTTCTGCAATCTGTCAAGAAATATTGATACATGTGTACCATTTCTATTGTCACAATAATTTGTTTTCTATTCATAAATAGTTTAGGTATATATATATACATTGCTTAATGGATCTTAATATAAAACAATTTGTTTCATGTGTGACTAAATATGGCCTAATAAACAAATATGTTTCCACGAAAGGAAATTCATTCCATCATTTGCCATATTAAATAAAATATAATGTCCACAGTCCTCCAAACTGCAAAGTTTAAATCAAATAAAATAAATAATAAAAGTCATAAGAATTGTTAAACGCTGTTTTCCTAAATAATCTTGCGGAATCATGTTACTGATGTGGAAAGACGATAAAAGATAACTTGATTAACACTGTTTAGATTGCACAATACGAGGATATTAAAACCCATCAAATTCACTGATTCAGAAGATGTCTTTCTCAATCTCACCGATCTGTATCGCCTGACATGCAATAACAGCAATTAGAACACCGCGATCAACTCTAAATTGTTAGAATCCATTATAAAACAAGATTAGAAAGTGATGTAAGCGACGTGGAGAACCGAGTAGATCAAAATTAATTCATCTTTATGTGACAAGTTGTCACTACCTATTGTAACAAGAACCTCGTCCAATGTTATTGTTATCCATTTATACTTCAAATATAGACAGTAATGAGGCAAATATGCTCAAATACCTTTTTGGCTAATTTGTAAAATTGTTTTGATATTGATTGTATGATACTTCTAGCCAGAATTAATCTTTCTTAGGTTTTAAATTTCTTTTCAAACGATATTTAACACACAGAGCTAATATAATTGTATTTCCATATAGAATAAACTGATGCACATAGAGTGCACAATATGCTGAACATTTGACATTATTAGACCACAACAAAGTTTGATCGGGAAAAAAAATCAAACAGAATCTTTGGCACATCAAGATATATCAATTGAAGAAATATTAAATAAATATGGAAAGCCATTACAGAAACAAGGTTCATATGAGTCTGTATCACTTACCTGAAGATTCAGTATGAGATATGGCAGCCATCTCTGTGGGCCCGCTGTATATAAGTGCAAATTTAAGTGTGTAGGGACACAATGGGGTGTGGACACCGTACAAGTATGGACACTACACATGTATGGACACCATCACATCATCAAGATATCAACAGAATGTAATACCCGAAAGCAATAATCTGACCTTGAAGACAAAGGTCAAGGTTAAAGACCACCAATCATGGTTCATGACACATCGTCTTCAAATGATCTATCTATATGCAAAATATCAAAAGCCGACCTCAAAAGACAACAGTTATAGCCCAGACACGGCTTGTCATTTGCAAAAGCAAAAATCTGACCTTGAAGACAAAGGTCAAGGTCACCAATCATGGTTCAAGTCACATCATCTTGAAGTGATCTATCCACTTGCAAAATATCAAAAGCCTATCTCAAAAGACAACCAGAGGCTCCCAGGAGCCTGTATCGCTCACCTGGCTTTCAGTTGCAACGATCAAGCTCACATTGTAAGTTATACAGTTGAACTTCAGTCCCTCAAACTTTAGTAGTTGGAACACCACCAATATCTTGAACTGTGTTTTAAGCCTCACCATGTTTTACTATATTTCTTTGTTGGGCTTTTTTGACAAAAATGTTCTTGCTAAGGACCACTTTCGACACCAGTTTTGAAGTTGAGACATCATTTTGTAAATGGCGGTCAACGGCAATCTTCAACACCATATTTTTAAGTTACGACATCAATATCTATTTGGAAACCAAACTTAATTGAAATTGGAAAATGTTGAATTTTCCAGCCTTTTTTGGTGTTGATTTTGAAAATGGCAGTCAACAAACAATTTTCAACACCGGTTTTGAATTTGCAACATCAATATCTATTTGGAAACCAGCTTTCATTGAAATCAGACAATGTTGAATTTTCCTGCCTTTTTTTGGCGGCCATTTTGAAAATGGCGGTAAACAAACGCTTTTCAACACCGGTTTTGAAGTCCACACAGCATGGCAAACATTTTAACAATTTACACTTATCCTTCATCTTCTTTAGTTTTCAAAATAAAACACCAAAAATATGAAAATTTTGAAAATTGCTTGAAAAAAGGGCAATTACTCCTACAAAGGTTTTCGGATTTTCTTCAAAATTTCAGGGTGGGTAGATCTTGATATGCTGTACCTTTTTGCAATTTAAACTTGACCTCTATCTGTTACACTTTTAGAAATAAAAAATGCACAAATTTTGAAAATTTTACGGATAAAGGGCAATAACTCCATGATGGGTGTTCGGATTTTCTTCAAAGTTGCAGGGCAGGTAGATCTTGCTATGCTGATCACTTTTATACTTTTGATATCTGTTACGGTTTTTCAGTTATTTGCAAAAAACAACAATTTACCCTTATGTTCTACTTTTAGTTACAGCAGCCATGTTGTTTGGTCTTCGGACTAATCGAACACAATTTTGAAACTGCATACCCTGATGATGCTTCAGGCCAATTTTGGTTACAATTGGCTCAGCAGTTTCAAAGGAGAAGATTTTTGAAATTGTTGACGGACGGACGACTGATGCAAAGTGATGGCAAAAGCTCACATGGCCTTTTAGGCCAGGTGAGCTAAAAAAAAAGATATTGCCCGGACATGACTTGTCAGTACGAAAACGAAAATCTGCCCTTGACGACAAAGGTCAAGGTCAAAGGTCACCAACACATCGTCTTAAAGTGATCCATCTACATGCAAAATATCAAAAGCCTACCTCAAAAGACATAACAGTTGTAGCCCGGACACAACTTTTCATTAAAAAAGCAAAAATCTTACCTTGACGACAAAGGTCAAGGTCAAAGGTCACCAATCATTGTTCATAAAACATCATCTTGAAGTGATCTATCTACATGCAAAATATCAAAAGCCTATCTCAAAAGACAAAAAAAATTATAGCCTGGACACAACTTTTGTTACGGACAGAGCGATTATTACAGGTCGTCCGCCACTATGTGGCGGTGCCCTAATTACTTTCATCTTAAGAGACATCAAGTTGCTGCAAGGATTGAATATTATGTTTATCAAAAAATTTAAATTTCTGATCTAGAGAAGAAGACATGTCTTTCCATGCAGTCCAATGTTAAACTATGTTATTGCTGGCAGTCATCATGGATAAGGTATGAATCTTAAAATCTTTTGTAGGGAAAAACCCAATGACCATCATGGCCAAGTTAAGTTGAAATTGGCATGGTAGTTTACTAGGAGATCTCTGAATCTATATTCCAATTGGGTCCAACAATTTACTATATTCAAGAAGCTATCTTGAATAAACTAAGAACCTTAAAAAACATATTTTTACTGAAAACCAACTAAGAACTATTGTGACCATGCTTGGTTCCAATAGGCCATATCCAAACTCATAATTTAGACTTTTAGACTGATCCCAGTGTGGACATTAACTGGTTCCCCATTCCCTGTACTACTGAGCACTACGGAAAACAGAAATATTTTGATGTGAATTTCTTGAAAACTGAATTTAATTCTGAGAAATTAAAAGTTGTCAACATATGAAGCCAAAGTAGGAAAATATTCTGAATCATTTCAATACAGATATGTCCCAAGGATATGAAATATTTCTGTCAGTGACAGGCAACTGATTTCACATTTTAAGTAAAATTAATGATATTATGAAACAAAATATTTTTTTTTATATCAAATAATTTCTAAGATTCATAATCAATACATAATCATTAATCTAATTCAACTTTCTATTTGAATAAAACAACTACTTTGAAGTTCTGGATAGTTTTGTTTGTAAACATCCAAGAAAGAAAACTCTTGCAAAGGGATAAATTTGGAGTGCAGACCATGAACTTGGATATCACCTATTGACCCAGTCAGCTCAGTGAAGAATGACTGACAGATGACAAATGCAAAACAATGACAAAAGTCAACCTCGCAGACAACAGACAACAAAACATGTATAGGGTCTGTAAGTCTTGTTCAATTTTGAAACTTTCAGGTACAAAAAATGCACAAGGAAGTTCTATTATGTACGATAAAAAGATGAAGCTTCATGCAAAGAATTGAACGTGATGATCTTCAGACGTCACATTTTAGAAATGCACATTTAGTTGTAAATTCTTGGCGTCACATGACCACACTTACAGACCCTATTGTCCTCATAATGTAGACTAACAATTTACAATACATCCGGCAGGTGTGGGTGGAAAATAGCCTGCAGTTTTGAAGCAGTTGTGCATTACAAATGAGCTATTTTGTCTCAGTTAATCTCTAAAATCTGTAAAAAAACTAAAATATAGTAATCTGGGAAAATATCTCTTGTATATAAATATATCTAAAAAACAAATTATGTTACAGAGTTCATTAACGGTAAAAAGCTTCATAACCAATAACAATCTGAAACATTACATTATTTCATAGGGGGCTACTTTACATTTTTCCATGATATCCACAAGCAAAATATTGACAACATAAAAATCAATTACAATCAGATTTCTACCACAAGGGAAATATGCAACAGTGTTGCATTTTTTCTGCCTGAAACTTGTATATTATTACTTAAAAAATATTTCTTTTTTTTTAAAAAACATAAAAGCTTCATTTGCCCAAAGAATATCATGTAAAATGCACTAGTTTTTAGACATTCTATTATATTCTATATAAATTGTTTTAGTACAGAAAATATCACAGATCCTAGACAAACTGCCAGGGAGACACATACAAATAGATGAAATGACAATCAGTAAAAGTATAAGGTCATTAACAGAGGTCCCTTCATCCCAATATCCACAAAATAGCATGATTTGCTTATGACAAGCTGGGAATTTTATTCAGATTAAAATCTTAAGAAGGAAGTGACATGTACAAGTGATCATATCATTTGATTCATTCATAGTTTAGGAAGAATGGATGTACAAATAAATCATGAACAGTTTCCAGTCAGCAAATAATTGATATAAAAGAATAAAATCATTAAGAACAAATGGATCTAGGTCTGGCTCAAATGTGTTCCTTACCCCTTAAACCTTTAATTAAAGAAACTATCAACAAAAATATTCTTGTTAAATTAAATTGAATTCCTGAAATTAAGCATTATCAGAATTTTTCAGGTGTTGTTTGCCTAGACAGAAAAAAAATCAGTTTTAAGTAAAATACACCTTGACCTTTGATCTACTGCCTTCAAAGTCATTAGGAATCTTCTATAAAAACACCACATCAAGTTTATTATTCTGATATTCTGGAATTGTGATACAGAAACCAGTTTTTAGTGCAAACAATCTGTCTAGAAGTACATGTGACCTTGACCATTTACCTCTGCTAACTTAAACACAGAAAGCAGCCACAGCCTGCTAAGCTCACCTCATTGCACGGCATTGTCACATGTTAAACATGTCAGTAAACAGGAATGGACTATATCATTCTTTTTAACAGATTCATTCATGCATAAAATATAGGTCAAAGACTGCATCCAAAGCATTCACTGCAGCTGTCATCACAAAATACATCATACATACCAATAAGGTTGATGTGGGATATGTCAGGAAGTAGGAATAGACTTAAACCATTTTACCTAACCAAGTCACTCATGCATAACATGTAGGTCACAGACAGCATCCGAAGCATGCATTGTTGTTGTCATCCAAAAAGGAATCATACATACCAATATGGTTGATGTGGGACATGTCAGTAAGCAGGAATGAACTTAAACCATTCTACCTAACCAAGTCGCTCATGCATAAAATATAGGTCAGTCACCATCCGAAGCATGCATTGCAGTTATCATCCCAAGATGCATCATACATACCAATATGGTTGATCTGGGACATGTATGTCAGTAAGCTGGAATGGACTTTGACCATTCTCCCTAACCGGACGCAGACGCAGATACTAGGGGTATCACATAAGCCCCCTCACTTCGTTAGGTGAGCTAAAAATCTATCAATAAAATTCCAAACCCCAAGCTTACAATTATATAGGTTTGATTTAATGCAATACATGATTTCTTAGGTTAAGCTGCAGATACTAATTTTCAGGTCAAGCAATGAAAATTATCAAAAGACCTTGATCTTTGATCTATGTACTCTTAAATCATTTGACGTTTTCTTTATACACAACCCTTATTCCTTCTCCCAAAGTTCCATATGTGTAAGTTCCACTGTCACTAATAACATTATTCTGACACTACTGTATAGAGCTTTATATTCGCGGTTTTCAGAGTTTGATTTATTTATATTCGAGGATTTTTAGTTAAAAGTCACTATGTTCATTTATATTCATGTTAACGGTAAAATATTTGCGGGTTTAAATTTTCCTGCTTATCGTTTTAACCACGAACTAGAGATACTACTGAACGCAGGAGAGCCCCGCAATAGGCAGTCACTAATCCTTTATACCAAATTATCAACATTTGTTTATGAAAATATTTTAAAATAAAAAGTTAAAAAGTATTGGCAAACAGGAAGTAGTGGCATGGCAAACCTGAAAATAGCTTACAGGATACAACTCATCACCATGAAGCTTTACACCAAATATCAAATCATTCCAAGTTGTAGAAGCCCAGAAAACTTTGGTAAAAATTTTCATCCATAGAGTGGTATAATAAAAAGTTAAAGTATCGGCAAACAGGAAGTAGTAGCATGGCAAACCTGAAAATAGCTTACACGTTACAAGTCATCATCATGAAGCTTTAGACTAAATATCATATCATTCCCAGTTGTTGAAGCCCAGAAAACTTTGACGAAAAAATTTCATCCATAGAGTGGTATAATAAAAAGTTAAAGCATTGGCAAACAGGAAGTAGTGGCACGGCAAACCTGAAAATTGCTTACACAGTACAACTCATCATCATAAAGCATCAGACCAAATATGAAATCATTCCCATCTGTAGAAGCCAAGAAACTTTTGACAAAAAATTTTCATCCATAGAGTGGTTTAATAAAAAGTTAAAGTATCGGCAAACAGGAAGTAGTGGCACGGCAAACCTGAAAATTGCTTACACGGTACAACTCATCATCATAAAGC
>MJUU01048328.1:0-13595 GCA_002080025.1 Modiolus philippinarum | reverse complement strand
GATCTATTTCTTAGGATGCAACACCTATATGATGCGTTCTGAACCATTTACATCACTGCCGTGCGCGGTCCCGGCTTATGAATAGGCCCGCAGAATTCTCCGAGCTTGGAGTATGAGTCTTCCTAACAGAAGCCCGGCACCTGGATCGGTTTTCAGGGGCTCCGGTTACAGAGCTGCCGGGCGCGTCCCCAGTTAGTGGATAGGGGAATGCCTTGTCTATGCGGAGTAGTCATGTCATAATACGGAAAGCCTGACCGCGAACCATTGTAGCCAAACTGTATGGAGAAACGCCACGCTCCATGCAATATAAAGACCCCTTCTAGATATCTCTAAAGAGAGCAGACGCACTGGGTGTCGTATGGAAGGCTAAATTTCCTGCCCCTACCAATTTCTCCCCTTTTCCAGTGCCAATCAAAAGTCGTTACCCCGGTTGTCCCTTCCACCTTTATTCCTTTCTTATTACTTACAATTTTTTTAATTGATTAACTTGTTTTCGTCCTGATATAGCTGAAATATTGCTCCTTGGACGTTAAACTCTAACTAATCAATCAATCAACCATTTACATCAATATATTAAGGGTGCTATTACTACTTTGGACAATCCTAGCTCGAAAGAGTCAATAATAATTTTTGAAAATCTTGTGCTTTTTACATGTGAAATAATTTTACCTGGTAAATTACATTCCTTGCCTTTCAACCACTGGTTGTTTCCTTTCTAACATTTATGTTTTCTTGACAATATCTTTCATTTTGTTGGATTATTTTTAAAAATGGATTAAAATTCTACTCGGAAAGCTCTCGTAATGTTAAAAAATTTAGTAAGCTACCCAATTTTGTATGATTTATCTTTTTATATATTTTACGAAAGGATATGGAGTAAATGAAAATTAGACCATAACATATATGTTAACTCCAACTTTATACTTTATATTGATAAAATATAGTGAAATACATCGGCAAACGAATACCGAAATAGGACACAGTATTCCAGGCTGCGGGGTACAACCCCATCCAAAACTGGATGTCCGTGGTTGTGCAGGATGAAATCTTTCGGATGGTATGTAAAGTTAGGTCAGCGTGTTGGAAGAAATGGCACTATTCTTGCACGTCCTTGTAGCAAGTTCGTTTTTAGTGGTCCGTAGGTGATCGCCTACAAGGCTAAACTCCCCGCCACTTCCAATTTCACCCCCGCCGTGCGCGGTCCCGACTTATGAATAGGCCCGCAGCATCCTCTGAGCTTGGAGTGTGGGTTTTCCTAACAGAGGCGACACGTTTGCCGTGTGTCGAGACCCGTGTCGATGGCTGACGAGATCCTAGTAGGTGCGAACCTGTGTTCAGACTCCCGCTTTGCACATTAAATATCCGTTGGGCTGAGAATACAGGATCAATATCTTACTTTGAGTCTGAAATCATCTAAACGGGAGGTCGGATTGGCTCGGTCCGATCAATCGGCTGGTCATGCCAAGCCCTCCAGTATATCTTTCCAACTTGAGTTTAAGTTAACAAGTGTAACATTTTTGTCTTGATTTAAACCATCAATGTGGTGCAGGAGGTATTGGAGAAGGCGGTGGCTCATGGGTCAGTCAAGTAGTACGCTTTCCATCAGTGCCTGATGGTTACGCTCCACTTGAGTATACCATCTTTGGAACACTTGATACTTTCTGGCGGAGATCCCTAGAATCACAGTATCGCCCCTGTTGGCACTCCGTGGTGGGTGGGTGACAAAGATGGTGAAATCTGCTTTCTTACTACATGGCACAACAAACCCATCAACCAACCAGTCCCAAATAGACAAAGAAAACTAGACAATTCTATTCCAGAAGTTGAAGATGACAGTAATACAAAATTTATTGTGTTGACTGGATCATTTGATAAGCAAATATCAAAAATCAGTCCATTTGCTTTTCAAAAGACCATCCAAAGCATTGCTGGAACAGTAAAAAACGTCTCTGACTTACTAATTGAAGCTTCTTCCAAAACTCGAGTGAAAATTTACTAAAAATAACTAAATTTTAGAATTAAAAGTTTCGGCAGCAGTCGTGGTATTGTGAGAGACAGAAGTCAGTATCTTTCAGATGTGAGCGATGAGAAAATTTGTTACGAATTATCATCACAAGGCGTCACAAAAGTACAAAGATTTATTTCGAAAAAATCAGGCAGCGCTGTTAAACTTAATACTTTTCTTTTAACTTTCAACAGTTCAATTCCTCCAACATCATTGAAAATTGGCACCTTTGGTATAAAGGTGGACAAAATTCCTACCAAACCCTGTTAGATGTTTCACTTGCCAAAAGTTTGGTCATGGCACCAAACAATGTAGGGGCAAGTTGAAATGTTTTAAATGTGGAGAGGAGGGACACCAGGGCACCGAGTGTGGAAATGCACAGAAATGTGCAAACTGCGGCGACGCGCATATGGCCTCAACACGGGATTGTCCACTTTATATCAAGGAGAAAGAAATTTCAAAACTTAAAACAGAGAAAAACATTTCGTACAAAGTCAACAAATTTCATTATCAAAAACATCTTCAACAGCAACATCCTCATATGTAGACAAAGTTAAAAAAAAAACTAGCTCCTTCTCGCATGTTCAAACCCAAACAAATTATACTTGGCCAGTTGACACACAAATCCCAAGACCATTAACTGTGGAAACTGTACCGAAAGAAAAAATCATCACTCCATCAAAATTTTAAAACGTTTAAAATTCAAGCAAGTCAACACAATCTTTGTCCAAATCTCCTTCCAAAGTTAAATCATCAACACAAATTTGAAAACTGGCCCTAAAATTGCTACAGTCAAAGAACAGAAATCTGCAGAATGTTCGTCTACTGCAGAAAATAAAAAAAAAACATCTAGAAGTGCAAATAGCCACAGACAGAGTAGACCCGAGAAGTCCAACTCGGCTATTAGCACTTTTAACAGATTTGAAACCCTGTCTTCAGACGAAGACACTGGCACATCTAAAACATCCGGTCCACCCCAAAAACCGTGGTGGGATGTTAGCATTTGGGGACCATTAGATTCCCACATGGATACATCCGAACCGGATAACAACATCGAAAGTGAACGACCACACAGTAGGTCTTCGTCTGTTAGTGGATCATCGTCTCACCAATACGACTAAAATGAACAATATAATTCAATGGAATTGCCGAGGTTTTAAGATTAATTTTATTGAAATTACTTTCTTAATTCAAAATTTTAATCCTGCGGCATTTTGTCTTCAGGAAACACACCTGAAGAAAAGTGATACGTTGAATGTAAAGAACTACTCCCTCTACAGCACTTATGTTTATGAGAATGAACGAGCTGCTGGCGGCTCAACCATCAACCATTCTCGTCAACAACAATATTGTCCACAATACTGTTGATCTAAATAACTATCTTCAGGCTGTTGCAGTGAGAATTTCTTTGGACAAAACGATCACATTATGCTCTGTATATTTACCACCTAATTACAACCCCAGTCTGAGTCAACTTAAAAACTTTACCGAGCAACTGCCCGCCCCATTTATAATAATTGGTGATTTCAATGCTTACAATCCATTATGGGGCAGTTCTGCTTTGAATGACAGAGGTAAAAAGATTGAAGACAATGTCACAGGAAGGTTTATGTATCTTTAATGACGGTTCACACACTTATTTACATCCTGGAAATGGGGCTTACTCAGCTATAGACCTAACTATAACTGACCCATCTCTACTGTTGGACTTCTCCTGGAAAGTACACGACGACTTATGTAGTAGTGATCACTTTCCGATCATTCTTCAACATCTTTAATCCACTACCGGAAAAAAGCCACAGCGCTTTAAATTTGATAATGCTGATTGGCCACTCTATGAAAATTTATGTAGAGAAGAATTGAAATCTGTATTGTTTGAAGATGCTCTTTTCAGTGAAAAAATACTTTCCATTGCAGATAAATCTATACCGAAAACTTCGGCAAACCCAAAACGTCCTGGGAAACGACGATGATGCTCAGAAACTGAGAATCGTAAAAAGGCAGAGCAACTTTTCAATAAACATCCAACGACGGACAATCTTGGCAATTTTCGTGTTTTTCCTGCAAAAGCTCGAAGAACCTTTAAACAAAGAAGACGCACTTCTTGGCGCAACTTCGTCTCTAAATTAAATTGCCACACCCCTATGAACAAAGTATGGAATATGGTACAATAAATCAAAGCTAAAAATAGGAAAGCTTATGTCCATCACATCAAAAACGGACAAGATATTTTAACATCTGAAAAAGATATTGCAAATAAAATTGGAGAAACTTTTGAGAAACATTCTTCTAAAAATCTAGGACCCACATTCCAGAGAATTAAAGAACAAAAGGAACGAAACAAACTTAACTTTAAATCTAAAAATACAGAGGAATACAACAGATTGTTTTCGATGGATGAACTGAAACAATCCTTGGATACGGCACATGATACCGCATGTGGCCCTGACGATATCTATTATCAACTCCTCAAACATCTTCCTATAACAACTCTGGAAATACTCTTAAACATCTTTTTAATAACATTTGGGAAACAGGGAATCTACCACCTATGTGGAAACAAGCAACTATAGTTCCTATTCCAAAACCGGGTAAAGATCATTCCAAACCATCTAATTACAGACCACTAGCATTAACTAGTTGTGTCTGTAAGACAATGGAACGGATGATAAACAACCGTCTTGGTTGGTATCTCGAATCGAACGGTCTTCTGTCGAACATCCAAAATGGATTTCGACAAGGTCGGACCACATTAGACCATCTAGTTCGATTTGAAACATTCATCAGAAATGCATTTTTAAAGAAAGAACATGCAGTGTCTATCTTTAACGATATTGAAAAAGCATATGACACAACATGGAAATATGGCATTTTAAAAGATCTTTTTGATATGGGGTTGAGAGGAAGTTTACCAAATTTTATTGAGAATTTTCTCAAGGATCGTGAGTTCAATGTTAAGAGTCAACTCTACATTTTCTGACTCGTTTGAATAAGAGATAGGTGTTCCGCAAGGAAGCATCCTCTCTGTCACACTATTTAGTATTAAAATAAATAGTTTGGCACAGGTTTTAAAAGACAACATTGATGGATCTCTTTATGTGTAGATGATTTTCTTATTTGCTATCCTGACAAAAATATGAATAACATAGAACGCTAATTGCAATTAAGTCTAAACAGAATCGAACAATGAGCAGTTGAAAATGGTTTTAAATTTTCAAGCTCGAAAACAGTTGGGATCCATTTTTAGCTCACCTGGCCAAAGGCCATGTGAGCTTTTGCCATCACTCGGCGTCCGTCCGTCCGTCCATTAACTTTTATTCAAAGATCTTCTCTGAAAATGCTGGGCCAATGTAAGCCAAACTTGGCCTGAAGCATCACCAGGGTATGCACTTTAAAGTTTGTGATTTTTATGTCCGTAGACCAAACAACATGGCCGCTTTTACTAAAAATATAACATAGGGGTAAATTTCTGTTTTTTTGCAAATAACTCAAAAACCGTTACAGATATCAAAAATCTGACAGAAGTAAAAATGATCAGCATGATGAGATCTGCCCACCCTGCAATTTTGGAGAATATCCGATAATCGGTCTTTGAGTTTTTTTTTGTTACTTTTCGTCTTATATATTGAAAATGATAGAAGATAGGTGTATAGTTTAAATTACAAAAATGGTCAGCATAATAAGATCTACATGTCCTGCAATTTTTAAAAAATATCTGATGACCCATAGAGGAGTTATAGCCCCTTTTTTGTTGAATTTTCACGATTTTTATAAGTTTTTACTTTTATTTCAAAAACTTTTTGTGATAGAGGTTAAGTTTGAATTGCAAAAGTGTTAAGCTTATCGAGGACTACAATTTCTACAGATGTCCAGCAGGTTCGCATCTCATCCAAGATGGGCGCCAGCGGGGAACATAGTTTAACATAGGGACTCCATGAGAAAGGCATTCGAAGATCTTTTTCTCTGAAACTACTGAGCCAATTGGAACCAAATTTGGTCACAATAGTCCATTGGTGATCCACTTCAAAGTTTGTGTGCACTAGATGATGAGATGGCGGATTGTCCAGTACCGTACACTGACATGAAGCCTTTAATTGTTAAATACATTTTAAAGTTATGGCAGGCCAAATGGGATCTCCAAACAAATAATAAACTGCATGGAATACAGTCAGACGTCGGTAAACAAATTGGTTCCTGTGGTAAAAACCGTAGGGAACAGGTAGTGTTGACCCGATGTCGTATTGGACATACTAGAACAACACATAGTTTTATCCTCAACTGAATGTATTCCATGCAATTGTCCTTATACAATTCAACATGTTTTAATTGAATGTGTAGATGTTGCCGATATCAGGCGTGATTTTTATTCTGCTGATTGTCTTAAAGACCTATTTACAAACGTCGCAGGCGACAAAATCGTTCAATTTTTAAAAGCAATCAATTAATTTAGTATGATTTAAATAGATCAATTTTAAACAAGTTTCTAATTTCTAATATTGTTATTGTTAAACCAAAAATTTACTATTATGTTTTTTAACATTTTACACATTTGTTTTACTTGTATAAAGCTATATGGTTTTATATTAATATTTTATGTATTTATTAGAATTTTTCAATAAACCCAACGGTTCTCGCCACAATATAGCTGAAATATTGCTGAAGTTGGCGTAAAACATCAATCAATCAATCAATCAATCAAAGTTTGTGATTTTTATGTTCGTATCTCATCCAAGATGGCCGCCAGCGAAGAACATAGTTTAACATAAGGACCCTATGTGAAATGCATTCAAACATCTTTTGAAATTACCAAGCCAATTGGAACCAAACTTGGTCTCAATAGTCCATTGGCGGTCCCCTTCAAAGTTGGCCATTTTTATGTTCATACCTCATCCAAGATGGCCGCCAGCGAAGAACATAGTTTAACATAAGGACCCTATGTGAAATGCATTCAAAGATCTCTGAAACTAATGAGCCAATTGGAACCAAACTTTGTCACAATAGTCCATTGGTGATCCACTTCAAAGTTTGTGATTTTTATGTTAGTACATTCCCCTAGATGGCCGCCAGCAAGGATCATAGTTTAACATAAGGACCCTATCTGAAATGCATTCAAAGATCTTTGCCCGGCACCTGAATAGGTTTTCAGGGGCTTTGGCTACAGAGCTGCCGGGCGCGTCCCCAGGTGGTGGATAGGGGAATGCCCTGTCTTTGCGGGGTAGTCAGGTCATAATACGGAAAGCCTGACCGCGAACCATTCTGGCAAAACTGTGTGGAGAAACGCCACGCTCCATGCAGTATAAAGACCCCTTCTATATTTCTCTAAAGAGAGCAGACGCACTGGGTGTCGTATAGAAGGCTAAATTTCCTGCCCCTACCCATTTCTCCCTTTTTCCAGTGGCAATCAAAAGTCGTTGCCCCGGTTGCCCCTTCCACCTTTATTTCTTTCTTCTTTTTCTTACAATTTGTTTTGAATTGATTAACTTGTTCTCGTCCTGATATAGCTGAAATATTGCTCATTGGACGTTAAACTCTAACTAATCAATCAATCAAAGATCTTTGAAACTATATAGCCAATTGGAATCAAACTTGGTTACAATAGTCCATTGATTGTCGCCTTTAAAGTTTGTGATTTTTATGTTCATACCTCATCCAAGATGGCCACCAAGGGTAAACATAGTGTAACATAGTGACCCTATGTGAAATGCATTCAAAGATCTTATCTGAAACTACTGAACCAATTGGAACCAAACTTGGTCACAATAGTCCTCGGGTTGTTTCCTTCAAAGCTTGTGACTTAAGTATGTATGTCAGAAACTGTAAGGTCTGGTGAACTGATGTATAGTATGGATAATAATGCCGTTAATGGATGGTCCCTTGGTGACAATGAATAAAACCAGTCACCAGGTGAGCGATACAGGCTCATGTGAACCTCTAGTTGTTGTAAGCGGAAAATGCATCCAGACCCAGAGCTTAAACTATACAATAACCCTATAACTATTGTAAAAGAGGCCAAGTTCCTTGGTTTAATCTTTGACAGTAAACTTTCCTTTCTTCCTCATATCAAAATGCTAAAAAACAAATGCCTCAAGGCATTAGATATTTTAAAAGTTGTGTCGAGTACCGACTGGGGTGCGGATAGCACTGTTTTATTAAATTTATATCGATCGTTGATTCCATCAAAACTAGATTATGGATGTTTTATTTACGGTTCCGCCTGTAAATAATACATTAAATTACTAGACAACGTTCACCACCAAGGTTTGCGTCTTTCATTAGGTGCGTTCAGAACTTCTCCTGTGGAGAGTCTGTATGTTGGAAGACAGACGTATTAAACTTGGGTTTACAATATGCTACAAAGCTTAATGCGTATCCTTCCAATCCTTCTCACAACTGTGTTTTCAAACCTCTTCACAAAGCTGACTATGAAAAACGCCCAAACGTTATATAACCTTTTGGTCTTCGTATCAAACCACACCTTGAAACTGCTAATATAAGTTTAGATGAAATAGCTCCTATAGAAACTCCAAAAAAACCTCCATGGCTGAACCCAAAACCAACATTTAATTTTGAACTACGCAAACACAAAAAGGTTGATACTAATCCTCTTGTTATCAAGCAGGACTTTGCAAGAATTAAATATGAACATCCTAAATACTTGCAAATTTACACAAATGGCTCTAAGCATGGAGACAGAATCGCTTCTGCAGCCGTTTTTGGAGAACGTACAGCAACTCTCCGATTACCATCCTCAGTTCCATATTTACTGCTGAAGCAAACGCTATTTACTCAGCACTTAAATTTGTAGCTTTATAACAATCAAATAAGTTCATGATCTGTTCCGATTCACTATCATGCCTATTGGCAATTGAAAATCGAAAAACAAAACACCCAATTATTTTGAAAATAGCCGAATTCTACAAGTCTATTGTAGCATTAGGCAAAGAAGTCATTTATGTTTGGATCCCTAGTCATGTGGGGATCTATGGAAACAGTTGCTGACCAGGAGTCCAAGGATGCACTAGACGACGAGATGGCGGATTGTCCAGTGCCGTACACTGACATGAAGCCTTTGATCGTTAAATACATTTTAAAGTTGTGGCAGGCCAAATGGGATCTCCAAATAAATAATAAACTGCATGGAATACAGTCAGACGTCGGTAAACAGGTCGGTTCATGTGGTAGAAACCGTAGGGAACAGGTAGTGTTAACCCGATGTCGTATTGGACACACTAGAACAACACATAGTTTTATTCTCAAAAGTGATGATCGACCTGAATGTATTCCATGCAATTGAGTTGGCGTAAAACACCAATCAATCAATCAATCAATAGATGTTGCCGATATCAGGCGTAATTTTTATTCTGCTGATTGTCTTAAAGACTTATTTACATCGCTGGCGACAGAATTGTTCAATTTTTAAAAGCAGTTAATTTATTTACTAAGATTTAAATGGATCAACTTTAAACAAGTCTCCAATTACTAATATTGTTACTGTTCAACTAAAATTTCTTCCATTATGTTTTTAACATTTTACACATTTGTTTTTACTTGTATAAAGCTATATGATTTTATATAGATATTTTATGTATTTATTAAATTTGTTCAATATACTCAACAGTTCTCGCCACAATGGAGCTGAAATATTGCTGAAGTTGGCGTAAAACATCAATCAATCAATCAATCAATCAACAGTTCTCGCCACAATGGAGCTGAAATATTGCTGAAGTTGGCGTAAAACATCAATCAATCAATCAATCTCGCCACAATATAGCTGAAATACTGCTGCAGTCGGCGTACAACAACAATCAATCAATTTCACCCTCTTTTTCCAGTGGCAGTCAGAATTTCCCATTGCCGTTATTGATTATTTATTGACAAACATTTTCTCGTCTTGATGTAGCTGAAATATTGCTGAATAGACATTTAACATTCTTCAATCAATCAAAACTCGTTCCACCTTTTCTCGGCACCTCAATCGGTTTCCAGGGGCTCAGACCAGAGCTGGCGGGCGCGTCCCATTTGGTGGATAGGGGAATGCTCTATCTATAGGGGGTAGTTAGCCAATACAGAAAGCTGACCTCGAACCATTGTAGCAAAATTGTGTGGAGAAACGCCACGCTCAATGCAGTATAAAGACTGCACTTTTCCAAGGAGAGCGATGGATTTATCTTAAAACAGCTTAACTGGCATTTCTGCTATTATTTTTTTTATATTTTACACTCTTGATTTACTTGAATAAAGCTAAAATGGTTTTGTATTGATATTTTATATATTTATTATAACCAGAGCTCGGATATGGTCTATTGCTACAGATTGTGAATTTCTACAGGTGCATTGTGGTTAAATGGTCAGGCTCAGATCGGTGTTTTAGTAAACATAAAATTATCCCATGGTAACAGCAAGGAATTGAAAGCCTGGAAGACCTAAAAACCTTAAAATTTTATACAAAATAACCTTAATTTCAAGTAAAACTGTCATTTGTTGTTACTTTATGTTCTATTCTTATAATTGGACAAAATTAATGTGACTTATTATTCGTTGGTCAATTTTTATACGTCTGTGAAGTTTGATAATCTAGCTCTGGGCAAACCATTTTCCGGGGTTGTTAGGTTATTTAACTCCTTAAAATATTTCTTTTATTATTAAATAGCCAATTAAAATGCTTTTTAATGAAAGAACATAAGGTTATCTTCCAAAAACATTCTTTGCCAGATGTAAAAAAAACAAAGAATTACATCAATATTGCTATTTTAATGCCGTGGACAAAAAACCTGCACTTTCGGTAGAATGACTCGTATACGACATTACTACGTTTAAATTTGTACAATATCATGTACCTTATAAATAATAATATATCATGAACCCGTAACTCTCATAAACCATGAACCTGTAACAGCTACTGATTACAAATGGCGCTGCCCATGAAATTAGAAACGTGTAAAATGCTGTAGCACAGAAACAAAGATTTAACGTTTGGGGATCTAGAAACGATTAAGCAACGTGTGGTCATGTGATGGTAGGGGTGCAAATATGGGATTTAAGAAATACAATATTGGGAAAAAAATATTTTTACTAAATTCAATAGTCAACTACAGTAAACAATTATAGAATTTTAATTTGATACTGAACATATAAGGAATAAAGAAAATAAATCCGTAGGCAAATATGTCCTTATTAAAAATTCTGGCATTACATAAATAGTTGATCTTGAAAAAGCCATTAAGAGTATTGAGGTACACGACAGGGTAAATATGAGATCAATGAACAAAATCTTTTATAATAGATAGCTAATTATTCAGTATAGTAAACACTTCTCGCAACAATATAGCTGAAATATTGCTAAAGTTGGCATAAAACTAAAATCAATCAATCAATATAGCTGAAATATTGCTAAGTTGACATAATCATCAGTTAAACAATGCGAGGAGAATAGAGTCGCTTGGTCGTATGGAAGGCTAAATTTCCTGCCCCTACCCATTTTTCATCTTTCCACCTTTCAGGGCACCGACTTCAGAGTTACCGGGCGCTTCCCCAATTGGTGGATAGGGGAATGCCCTGTCCATGCGGCAAATTCAGGTAATACGGAATGCCTGATCGTGAACCATTGTAGTCAAACTGTGTGGAAAAACAACAAGCTCCATGCAGTATTAAGACTCCTTCTATTTATGGAAGGACAGCAGATTCACTGGGCCTAGTATAGAGCGCTAAATTTCCTCCCCCTACCCATTTCCCCTTTTCCAGTCGTTACTCCGGTTATTTTTTGCACCTTAATTTTTTTTTTCTCCTTCTAAGTATATTGTTTTAAATGATTTAACTTGTTCAAGTTCTGATATAGAGCAAGCAAGCTAACGAGTTTTCATTGCCTTTCAAAAAAGGAAGAAATAAATACAGACGGGAATAAAAGCCCTGTCCTGTATCGTGTACGTTTTTGTCACATGTAAATCCATTCCATATCCTTTCTTTTTTCTCTAGGCAGGACATTAGCCCCTACACGACCTCCAGAGAGTCTGCTCTTTAGCAAGAAATACTTTTGGCACAATGGATCGCGGCCAGACTTGACCTTGTTACCCAGTAAAGACGCGTTTTGCTATAGCACCCACTAACGTCATGAACACGTCAGCAATATTAACGAAATTACCACTACCTCCATTGAAATTTCATTGAACTTTGGTTTTTTTCCTGTGTTTCTTGATTTAATTTCAACTTTTATTTCAACATTCCCGGTATTCTACGGTCGTTGATGGAGACAAAGTTAAATTTCTTAAAAAATCTCTTCCGTCTTATACTCTGAAAAAGTAGCAAAATTACTATTGTAGTATCTGAGATCTAGATCATGTTCTATAAAGTCCCATATTCAAAAAATGATATTCTTGTGGGCATCTGTAATTGACGCGAAATTCCTTTTGATGCATTTGTTTCTTTGCAGTAGAAAGCAATGCAAAAAAATATCCCGACATAAGTTGACTAGTAAACATCTCGCTAGTGTTACATCTAAATTTGGCAGCTGACTTTCCTTTTGATGCATTTGTTTCTTTGCAGTAGAAAGCAATGCAAAAAAATATCCCGACATAAGTTGACTAGTAAATATCTCGCTAGTGTTACATCTAAATTTGGCAGCTGACTTTGCAGCGAAATTTCTTTTGTTGCCTTCGTGTCTGTGCAGTAAAAAAGCTTTACCAAATATATAATGACAGAAGTTGACTAGTAATCATCTTGTAATACATCGGCAAACGAATACCGAAGCAAGAACTAGGAAAGGGAAAATTCTATCATAAATCCAAAATCACGGCAATTCACAGCAACACTAATTGAGACAGTATGACAAAGAGAAAACAAATAAACAAAAATGAATAAGAACGCTATAAAACTAAAGCACTAGCAGTGTGAACCCCTATAAAAACTGAGGTATCATCAGGTGCTCCGGAAGGGTAAGCATGATCTGCTCCACGCGTGGCATCCGTCACACTGCCAGTGAAAAGTCCGGTTTTGTCACAGTCGGTGTTAGTCAGTCTGGTTACAAACTCTGGGTCTACCCAAAGAAATCTGTTCTCATTTGTGAAACAGAAACATTGTAATGGTCTGTCAAATCGTGGTGACGACCGTTAAACTTCTGTAGTGACAATTGCAACAGTGACTGAACATACCCTTGATGGATAAGTTTTTGAGAGAGTAATTTCGCTCTGTTGACAAAATCGCTGTACAAACTACAGGCACGACAATAGCGAATGGGTTGTGAAATGTACACGCAATATACCGGAGAAGTGGGAATATTACTGCTCAAGAACGGGACAAAAACGGGATGTTCACTATTGGAAAGTCGAAATCATCACGCTTGTCGTTAAGTTTTGTTTTCAAACGTCCAGAGTTGTCAATGTAGAGGTATAGGTCCTGTTATGATGCTGATGATGGTGTATCAGTGGTCTCTTTAATTTCGAATTGATTTGGGCAAGATTTAGGTTGATTTAAATTAGATGAAGGCTATTCTTAAATTGATTGATTGATTGATTGATTAGTTAGAGTTTAACGTCCAATGAGCAATATTGCAGCTATATCAGGACGAGAACAAGTTAATCAATTCAAAAAAATTGAA
>MJUU01048325.1:8759-31614 GCA_002080025.1 Modiolus philippinarum | reverse complement strand
TTCTAGTTTGATTTTTACTGTGAGTCTTTTTGTGTATTTATTTTTTAGACATTTACCACACATAGGGGGAGGGTTTGGATCCAAGAAAACGAGTTTAACCCCACCGCAATATTTGTGCCTGTCCCAAGTCAGGAATATGTTGGTCATTGGCTTGTCCTTGTCTTCTTATAAAATTTTAGTTTCTTGATATTTGGGTTATTGGATGTGGTTTGTTCACTTTTTTACCTTTCTGGGCCATTTAGGGCTTGCTATATGGTGTGAGGTTCCTCACTGTGTTGAAGACCGTACGGTGACCCTAGATGCTTTGTTTTGGGTCTTTTTAACCTGGATGTGGGATGTTGTCTCCTTGACATTTACCCCTTTTCTTTTTCATAAGATAGCCATTTGATGAAAATGTAACATTATAGATATGTTTATCGGAAGTCTCAAACCTATTAAAGATGTATCTATTGCCAAAAAATTAATCCTGTACAAGTTGTAGACTTTAACCTAATTCACTGATGTGTGGTGACTTAATATCTATCTGAAGCCCTTTGACTATACAATATGCATCTACTGACAAAATAATATTTCTCCTACAGATGTTATATCTCAGATCTGGACTTTTTCAAGAACTTTAACTATAATCGCTCAATCGCATGAAATGTAGGTCAACGTTACATAATAATTAAAAGTGGACCGTCGTAATCATGTATAAACTGATTCTGTTGTGAATTCAGATTTTTGTGAAGAGTGGCCTGAATATCGGATTGACTGCTGACGGTGGCAACTTTGTCAAATTAGAATGTGAAGGCGCAATCGTGGATTTGACCATGCAATCTAATCAAAATTAGATCTCCGCACTTTCTCCCCTTTTCTGACTTGTCGCGGCGTGTCAGAAATGGGGGAGCAAGCGCGGAGATCTAATTTTAATTAGATTGGGATTTGACGTGGCGTTTTCTAAAATTGTATCTTGATTGTATCATATGTTCGTCAAAAATTATTTTTCCTAAAACTCTTTTACAAATCATAGCAATGTAATTACAAAATGGTCATTGAAATAAAGACTTGTCCAATTATACTCCTGTTCAATGTGCTGCGGTCGTATCATGATGTTGTGTAGCCCTTTATTTTCAAAAAATGTTTCAAACGAAATAGGAAGTTTTGAGCTCATTGAACTCATTGAACTAGCCAGCAGTCTAGCGGCGAGCACCCCTTGTCCCATCTTTCAAGATTACGATTTGTCATTTTTTTCCGTGCAGGATTGTGGTCATGTGGTTAGTAGTCTACCTGTATAGGGTTTTATTCGTATGTTAGAGAAGCAGGATACCTATAAACCTGTTTAAACCTACCACTGGCTCCTATCGTTGTCAACGTTTTTTTTCTGTTGTCGTATTTGTGTTTTTCCTGTGTAGTTTGCTGGCAGATTGTGGCATTTAATTGTAATGTTCAGCCATTGCAGATGTTTTCTGTTATCTCTTTTTATTTTATTTGCTTCAACGTTTATCTTTATCGTACGGATTCTTCAATGTGTATCTTTTGGGAGCCGTAACATGTACTTTGCAGGGTATCATATAGTTCTTAAAAGACACAAATATCATTACCAAGAAACCATCTTGCACAGGGCATGTCTTTCTCCTTATTGAAATAATTGAGTTTGTAAAGTAAGTGAGAATAAATATGGATATACTATTCTGGTATATGCATGAAATCATTATGCTAAACTCCTCACGGGAAGGGATCTTGGTGGAAGCTGTATACTGTGGGTACATAACTTAATTTGTCAGTTGGTAATGGGTCTGGAGCTGGCATGTCAGTTAACTGCTAGTAGTCTTTTGTGATTTTCATGTTTATGTCGGTATATTTAGTTCTTTCAGTTTCATTTCCACAATTGACTCAGTCCTATTGCTAACTGAATTTTACTGTTGTTACGAAAGTTTTTGATTTATCACATTGGCTATAGGGGGAAGGTTTGGGCCCAATAAAACTAGTTTAACCCCACCGCAGCAGGTTTGCGCCTGTCCTTAGTCAGGAAATTTATTAAGCCTTTGTGAGTCTTGTCTGTTTTCTTCTTAGTTTACTTTATGTCAATAGGAGTCTAGGATGGTGTTTATTTCGCTGAACTTGTTTACTCTTTATTTAGGGCCGACTCCGACCTGCCATGGGGTGTGGGGTTTCCTCACCGTTCATTGAAGATCTTATGGTGGCTTTCAGTTTGGGTTGTTATTACTCCCCTTTGGGTCGTTGTCTCTTTGACACATTCCCCGCTACCCTTCTTTTTTCTTTACTAACATACTTGCAAATATTTGCATTTATTATTTTAGTAATTTCCAAATGTTATTCTGATCACCTGTTTATATATAAAGTACCCACTCCTCACTATTTTATAATAATACGTTTTCTTACAATGGACTTGATGGATGTCCTCTGTTCGTCTATATATTGTAATCGTCCTTAGAGCACTAACTAGTGCTTCTGTCGGGCAACGGATGACAGTGATTGAAAGAGCACTTTGCAAGTTTAATTTATGCTTGTTGACGATCCCGCATCAATCGTAACTACTCGGCCATTTACTGGATATTTTTCAGTGTAGCGGAAATGGCCGAGCAGCTACGATTGGATCCCGCATAAATGACAACATTCTACCAGGCATTTGTATAGATTTTGTCTCGTGTGCATTTACTTCATATCCTTGTATTAGCTATGAGTAAATGATATATATAGATTACACCACAAGATTCCGTTCATTACCATAATTTATCCATTAGAGATAGTTAAATTTTAAAATTTTAAGTGCGAGGCTTGCCGAGCATCTTAAAATTTTTAAATTTAACTATCGAGAGTGGATAAAATATGGTAATAATCGGGATAGAGTGGTGTAATCTTTTTCTCTTATGATAAATGATAAACACCGCGAATTGTATTCCGAATATATTTGGCGGGAAATAGCACGGGGCTTTATTCAACATACGTTGAATATGAAAATTTATCTAATGGGTCAGAACCGGTTTAAACTGCACATATCATTACAGAATTGGTATTTACTAGTAGCTTGGTCTTGATTAGAACATGTCAGTTTGCTATATTGGTTTTAACATTGACCCCAAATTTCACGGTCAAGGGCCGAGGAAAAGTCTCTTTGCTTAAGTATATTTCTCAATAACTACAAGTAATAAGTCAATAATATTTGGAATATAGCTTGGTCTTGGTTAGTAAATGACAGTTCAACATATGGCTTTTGATTTTGACTTTAATTTCACGGTCCAGGGCCCTAAGTAAGTTTTTTTTGTGTTGAAGACTATTTTTTTTTCAATAACTACAAGTGATCAAGTGATATGTCAATGATATCATTGTAGGTCAGTGGTATTTGGTATTTGGGTTGGTCTCGTGTAGAACATGACAATCTGCTATATGGGTTTCTTCTGAGACTTAAATTTCACTGTCTATTGAACTTGTTAAGATTCTTAGTATCTGTTAGTTATGGGTCGGTGACATTTTGGTATGTTGTTTGGTCTTTGACTGTACATGGCAGCTGACTAGATGAGTTATGTCTGTGGCCTCAATTTCATTATCTATAGTGAGCATGTTTTTTTATAAGTCCCGTTTGATTTTTGTCATCAATAGGTTTTAGCGACCAAACAGGACGGACGAGACATCTATTAGGGCCACCTTGTTTGTCTACTTCATTGGTTGGTTACTGTCTCATATATAGGGCCTGTAAGTCTCGTACAATTTTGGAACTTCTGGGATCAAAACATGTACCCGGAAGTTACATTTTACACAAACATATATGACGTTTCAAACAAAAATCTGAACGTCATAATCCTCAGACGTCATGTAATGGCGGGAATCGTTTTCGAATTGCCTGTTTATCGTAAATTCTCGTGAGTCACATGACGAGACTTACAGACCCTATTACTGTATTCATTTAGTGTTGTATTCAGTTTGTAAGACTTTTTGTTTTTTTTGTGTGCGTTAAAATTGCGTTGTGGTCAGGTGGTATGAATATTTCATATTGTGTTCATTTAACCACGTCACAAGATGGGATAATTTTGGAGGTAATAGAGTGAAAATACTCACAAAAACTTACCACAACACTTACACCATCTGGCCATAATAACTATAAAACACATATACCATCTGATTATGGTGTAGTTTTTTTGTTTTACATTGTGTTGCGCTCAGGTGGTGTATTTTATTTCTCATGGTAAGTAGCTATTAAGGTTTTACATTGCGTTGTTATAAGATGGTGCGAGTGTTTAAGTGGTGTTTATGATCAAATGGTATGATTTTTAGCTCATTGGCTATGCCAGGGTGAGCTATCGCCATCACTTGGCGTCCGTCGTCCGTCCGTCGTCTGTCGTCCGTCCGTCGTTAGCTCACTTTCAAAAATCTTCTTCTCTGAAACCACTGGGTCAAATAGAACCAAACTTTAAATGAATCATCAGTAGGGTATCTAGTTTCAAATTTATTATTTTGTATGTCTTAGGACAAACAACATGGCTGCCGTTACTAAAAATAGAACATAGGGGTAAATTACAGTTTTTGGCAAATAACTCAAAAACCGTTACAAATATCAAAAATCTGACAGCGATAAAAATGATCAGCATGAGAAGATCTACCCATGCTGAAATTTGAAGAAAATCTGATGACCTGTCTAAGAGTTAATGCCCTTTTCCGTAAAATTTTCAGAATTTTGATGTTTTTTATTTTGTATTAAAAAAAAAACTATAACAGATAGAGGTTAAGTTTAAATGGCAAAAATGTTCAGCATGTTAAGATCTACCCACATGGATTTGATTTTTTACTTTTTGTCCTATATTTCAAAAACGCTTTGAGATAGAGGTCAAGTTTAAATTGCAAAAATGTTCAGCATGTTAAGGACTATATTTTATTGAACACATTCAAGTTTTCCGACCGCTTCCAAGATGGCCGCCAGCGGGGAACTTAGTTTACCATTTGACCTAATGGGAAAATTCATACAAAAAACTTCTTCTTGAGAACCACTGAATGGATTTGAACCAAACTGGGCATTAATGATGCTTATGAGGTGCTAACCAAGTGTTGTTACTTTGGTGCTGATGTGTCATCGGACATGCCGCCAGCAATGATCTTAACTTGTTGATATGTTTAAATGTTTGTTATGCCTATTGTTTATTGTTTGTCACAAACACTATATGTTTCATGACAATAAAGAATTTGAATTTGATCTTAATTTTAACATTGGACCCTATAGGAAAATGCATACAAAGAACTTCTACTTTAGAACCACTGAATGGATTTGAAACAATCTTGGCATGAATAATGTTTATGAGGTGCTGACCAAGTGTTATTACTTTGGTGCCAATCTGTCATCTTACATGACCGACAGCATTGGACCCTATGGGAAATGCACACAAAGATCTTTTAGAGAACTGCTGAATGGATTTAAATCAAACATGACATGAATGATGCCTGTCAGGTGCTGACCAAGTGTCACCAGCTGTGAACTTCATTTAACAAAAGATCTTCTTCTAGAGAACTGCTTAATAGATTTAATCCAAACTTTGCTAAGTGTTGTTACTTCAGTTTTGATCCTTCATCCAACATGGCTGCCAGCAATGAATTGGACCCTAACGGGAAATGCATACAAAGATATCATGGAAAACCATTGGATGGATTCAATTTAAACAATGCAAATGAAACTTGTGAGATTTTGACCGAGCTTGTTACTTTGGTGCTGATCCGTCTTCCGACATGACCACCAGTAGCAAAACTTAGTTTAACATTGGACCCAGTGGGAAATGCATAAAAAGATCTCCTCTGAAACTGCTTGAACAATTTCAGTAGAATTTTGATATGATAGGCCTTATGTGACCCTCTTTAAAGTTTTATGTTTAATAGCTGCCAGCAGGGAACGTAGATTAACATTGGCCCCCTTGAGTTTTGAAACTGCATTCAAAAATCTTCTCTGAAACTGCTTGAACAATTTTAATTAAATTTTATAAAAAGTTTCTGATTTTTATGTACATACACCACCAAAGATGGACCATCAATTGGGAATTATAGTGCTGCAGGACCCAGGTGAGCGATACATGCTCTTGAGAGCCTCTTGTTTTACATCGTATTTTGTTTTGTGTTCAGATAATACAAATATTTCACTATGTAAGTATATTTTGCATTGTGTTGTTGTTAGATGGTTGAATATTTTATATTTAATCAGATGGTGTAGGTGTAGGCTTTTTACATGTCAGATTATCTTTTTGTGATATATTGTGCTTATATAGTGTCATGGTTATATTGTTAACTTTGATGTTTTATATTGCGTTGTGGTTAGAAGTTGTAAGTTTTTTTATATTTTTTTTCAGATTATGTATTTTACATCATGTTATATTCAGATGATTTGAGTGTAATATATTGTGTTAGGGGTGCTTTACATTATGTTGTGACAAGATGGTGTGAGTGTTTCACATTGTTTTATAGTGAGTGTTTTACATAGTGTTGTGATCAGATGGGATAAGTGTTTCATATTGTTTTATAGTCGTAAGATAATGTGAGTGTTTTATGATTTAACACGACAGATACAAACTAGTTTGAAGATAGTTTATTGCAAAGGACCAATTTTCCACCCACGGCGCATCACCAACCCCCTTGTCATTATCGGGACGATATATAAGCAACAAACTGAATATGTTGACAACATGTCTAGTATACAAAATATAGCAATGGTTATTAAGCTTAAAATACAAAAATATATTGAACAAAACTACATTCAATGTACAAACCTATTCTGAGTAAAAACAATCTTCAGACAACACAGAGATATAGTATAATTATCATTATTACACAAAATTTATTTCATATAATACAACTTAATGAATAATTTTGATAGTTTTTTTCAAAATGCGACCACAACGGATCACTTATGGGATAGCACATAGGTAGCACGGTATTAATTACTTTGCGGGAACCAGTTCAAACTTTCAGATTCACAGTGAAGACCAAACGAGAATTTTATGATTGGTTTATATTGTTAAGTAGTATTCCAGATAAGAATCAGGCAGGGGCGGCACATCAAAAATTTAGATTCTGTATTTTTTGGCTTAGATGTATTCATTTTGTTATAAAAACACATCCCCAAAAGTTTTTACATTCGAATATGTGTTAGGTCTCGAGATAATTTTTGACTGGTTATATAGAGAAAAAAAATGGCGGGAAAATTTCCCGTACTTCTCACTGTACAATGTAACTAAATTTTAAACGTTCCCGTACTTCTCACTGTACAATGTAACTAAATTTTAAACGCTGATAACTCAAAAAGGCAAAATTACACAGAACTTTTCCTTATCAAAACGGCGTTTTCTTGGTCAGTTTTGTTACAATCAAACATCAAAAGTCTGCGTTTTTTCTTCAATGTGCCACTGCACCAATGCATTTTGCTTGTTTCTTAGACGGACTGGTACTTAAAATTTATGCCACATAATATTCCTAGGCTTTTGAGTGAATAGAGTTTATAAAATAGCAAAAGAAATTTTCACTTACCTAAGAATGAATGTTTTAGAATTTTAAAAAAATTTCTTGATTTTCAATGAATGGCAGTAAAACTTGAAATTCAAACACAGTGGGTCTGTTTGACTCGTTATAGCTTGAAAAGGAATTGGTCATCTCACATTTATATTTACAATAACATTATAAAGTTTTTCAACAATTAATATGACTTTAGTTTGGGTTCTTGTTTTAAATCAGTAAATTTTCTGAAAATTTTACTATTGTCGCCTATGAAATAAAAATTATTGCCGTGCTACCTATAATGTTCTCCTCTCAACAGTCATCTAGTTGTATTTTAAGAAGCCAACTGTATTTGTAGCCAGATAATTTCAATCGTAAATTACAATACTTGACTTCCGAGATAGAAACTCTTGTTTAATTGAAGGTGTAAACGATTGCATCAAATACCAGTAAGACGGAGCGACTGGATTCTTGAGAAATAAATACATACCACATAAAAAACAAAATATTTATGAAATTAAAGTGTATACTTGTAATTGTTCCTACATGACAATTCTGTAACTAAATTTGAATTTTCGAAAAACAGTTAACATGAAGTGCTACAGCAGATTCAATATAAACCCCCATGGCTCAAGGTGTAACACAACTAATTCGGAACCCAGTCAGGCACATGTGTGAATATAGTCCTTATTTGAGACGACATAGTTCCAAAGAAGTGTTAATAGTGTCGTAGATTAAAAATGTTGGGGAGTCATTATGAATTAAATTGAAAAGGCATTCAATAGTGAATCTTTTGAGCCTAAATTTATACGATTTCGATGAAAATTAAAGATTTTATGTAAGTTGAAAGCGGAGTATTTTTCCCGTGAAAACATAGACAGGAAGTACCTATCCATGGGCTGTGACCTTCCGGGAACCAGTTTTTTCTTATATTACAGTTAAGGTCGGTTGGTTTTTCAATGAGGGTTTACCGAAAAATGTGTCTTTCAGATGAGACATGTGTCATTTTATTTGAACTTCAGATAAAAATTTTACGAGCACAGAAACATGTGCAATTTAACATGGGAGGCAATGGGAGACGGAATTAGTTGTGTTACACGTTTAACAAAAAATAAGAAAAAATATTTTTTTCTCCAATACTGTTAATTTAATAGAGAAACGTTCCAGTTCGATCCATTTTGTTAAAATATAACTGATTTTATGACAAAATCGTTTGTGAAACCACATTTGGCTCTCAAAATATTTGTTACGTAATAGATTTCGGGATTTTGTATAACAGTGAATGAGGACAGAAGAAAAGTTCGGAAATAGTATGGATCGTGGTTTCTTTATAGAATGATGATCAAAGAAGTTTTTAGCAAAATAGATAGAAATTTTGCAATAGTATTGAAAATTTAAAGTGGATTTCTGGTGCAAATCACGACAATTCTACGATTTGCTTTGCACGGACACGAAGCTAATAAACCATTCCCGTTTATTTTAAATTGGATATAAACGTCTGAAATGCATATCAATACACTAAATTATATTGATGTTACTAAATAAAATTATTTTCTGATAAATATTCGGCAGATTCTTAGCAAATTCACAGATATTTGCATTTTCACGAAAAAAAAAGGGGGTGGGGGTACCCGGCCGATGATCAACTTGCTTCAAATCAACAAATAACACAGGACGTATGTTTTAAACAACTTCATATCGTTTATTCAATTACTTTCTGTAAGCTAGACGCGCTAAAAAGGTCCAAATAGCCGTTTTTAGCAGTTGCAAGGTCTATAGCACAGTAGTCGGGATTTTGTTAAATCAAAGTGCAAAAGCACTGGAAACACCGTTTTCAAATTTGTCTATAAAATTTGTAAGTATAGACTTATGGATAAAATAAAGTTGTAGTTTTCTTGCATACACACCAAAGATGAAAAATATACACACACAAGAGCATTGGATAGAGATTTTTTCTGTTATATCAACAGTGTTCATGAATACGTGACTTTCGAGATATGAACTCTCGTGTAATTGAAGGCGGAAACGATCGCCTCGGATACCAGTAAGGAGGAATACTGGATTTCTAAATCTATTGAAATAAATATATACCTCATGAAAAACAAACAATTTGTGAAATTGAAGTGCATTTATAATTTTCCCTATATGGCAATTCTTTAACTAAATTTTAATTGACGAAAACAATTAACCTGAAGCGCCAGAAATCGATTAAATATAAATCACCCTTAGATCAACAGTGTTCATTCATTAGTGATTTCCTCTCAATGTATTGATGTATTGATTTTTTTCGTATGAAAATAGATTTGTTTCCGGCATGAACACGATTCAAAAGTACCATATTAGTGATTCCTTCTCGATGTATTGATATATTGATTTTTTTCAGTATAGTATCAGAACTTGAATCCGGTTTGAACACGACTCAGAAGTCCCGTATTTCCCAATTACATTTGTATAAAAAAATGTAAAAATTAGCTTTCGCAAGATCTATTATGGTGTTGCAATAAAAAAAGGATTATTTCTGAAAACAATACATATCATATTCATTTTAAAATATTTGTTGATTTTGTCATGACAGTTGGTAAGTAAAGTTTTTAAACGAACATGTAGATATACTTATCCTATTTTTTTTTTACAATCTATATTGCAAATTATGACTGTGCTGTATAAAAATCATTCTAATTTTATCATCGCAGAAAATTTTATATCCAATTTTATGTACTTTTTCGGCAAAATCAAGCAAATTCAATTTCGATTCTGGTCAGCAACTAGCTGCGGAACAGTTATCTCTTATGATCCTTGTGCTGATTTTTGATAGATGATGACCATGCTCCGCCCCAAAAAATATAAAAAGGACCTATAGAGCTACAGTTCCACAGCTAGTCCGCAACCAGGTCATCCAAAAATTTTTGTTTGATGTTTGATGATGCCAGAACTAATCAATCTGGCAACATCAAACATCCAAAATCAATTTGTATTGAATGTGAAGAATTAAATGCTCATTTAATGACAAAAGCAGATTTTTGAATCTTGAACTTGAGGGCCGTCTTGAACTTACTATGAGGTATGAACAAAGCTCATTGTTGAAGGCCTCATGGTGACTTCAAGATGAAGAACAACAAAAAAGGCGTTGTTCCTTTGCTTGTTTTTTACCATGTATTTGTAGAGACTTTGTCTCATGTGCATTTACTCCATATCCTTTTATTCACAATTTTATCATAAAAGTTCGGAAACTTGGAGACTTGTCTATATTGGCCCCTTTTAAAGTTTTATTAAGATTTGACCAATTTTTTACGATATATATATAGATAGCATAATATCAAGAACCTTAAGCATATAACATCTGGCTGGAGACCAAATAATGAAATACTACAACATAAACAATTAATCTGAAAATCAAATAAAAAGTTAGTTACAGCAAAATATTCCACGATTAATCATCTTTAAGCTTTGGTAACTTTTAGACGATGTTAAGGATGCGTCACATTTCAGGTTTTTCTCTTTGTTTAAGATTTTCGAACTTCTTTGATTTTGCATTCCCTTTTTCCCGTTCGAAATTTCATTCAAAATTTTATTAATTCCTATGAAGGACTTGACAAAATTGTACAACATCTTTAATTTTCCTTCATTTACGGAACAAATACCAACAAATACCAATTGCAGAAGCAATGAAAAATCTAAAGAGATTCTGTTTTCGGTCAGTTTTCAAATGCTTGAAATTAAGTCAGAAACTTTTTCACTGACATAATTATTTTGCTCAAAATTATCTATTAACACTATTCTCACGGATTCAAGTTCTAAAGAATCTGAATATATGAGATCTGGTCTACCTAAATAATGCAAATAACAAAATACCGAAGTTACTGTTAATTCTATTTTCTGCATTATGCGCATTTTGACAACTCATGTCTTATCAGTGCAGATAAAACCAAAAACATTTGGAAGTCCAAACACCAAAAACGTGTAAAAGCTGATGCAGAACAAATAACCAAAAGGATCTAAATAGATCATTCTTTGAAGTGGGTAAACATAAAATAAACAACAAATACAAACAAAATAAGCAAATTCTTAACAACAAATTATTAAATAAAAACGCAAGACAAAGAGAAAAATCTTATGACAAAACTAGAAGCTCCCAGGAGCCTGTATAGCTCACCTGTATATAGCAGTGGTACATCCATGCAATAACATTGATTTTTAAATACATTTCCTATGAGGTCTAAAGTTAATCAATGGGACTGCTGGCGGTTATCTTGGATTATGCAGGGACGTGTCAGACAAATTTTTTACTTAACAAAACCCAAGGACTATTATGACAAAGTTTGGTTGCAATTGGCTAATTTGTTTCAGAGGAGTTGATTGTTGAATGCATTTGCCATGGGGTCTAATGTTAATTAATGGACCCCATTGCCGGCCATCTTGGATTACGCAGAGACATGTCCGATACAATTTTCAGCTAAAAATTGAGGTACTTTGTTAAAGTGTGATTTTGTTCCCCCAATGGTGCCTTATAGCTTAGAAACGGTAAGAGCTACGCAAAATCCGTTGACATACTACCGAAATCTCATGTCAAGAGGAATCCAAAGAAAGAAACCCCATCAAAATCCGATGAAAAATAAAAAATTTGAGGTACTTTGTAAAAGTGTGATTTTGGCCCCCTTAGGCCCCTTATAGCTCGGAAACGGTATAAGATACGCAAAATCCGTCGCACACTACCGAAAGCTAATGTCAAGAGGAATCCAAAGAAAAAACCCCATCAAAATCCGATGAAAAATAAAAAATTGAGGTACTTTGTAAAAATGTGATTTTGGCCCCCTTAGGCCCCTTATAACTCGGAAGCGGTAAGAGCTACGCAAAATCCGTCGCACACTACCGAAAGCTCATGTCAAGACGAATCCAAAGATTGCGATTTTGGCCCCGTTTGACCCCTTATTGCTCGGAAAGAGAAAGAGTTATCCAAAATCTGAAAGTTGTGCGCCATGTTTATTTTTCATAAGGAATCCAATGAAAAAACTGCATCAAAATCCGACTAGAAAAAAAAAATAATTAAAATTTCCCATAGGGTCCAATGTTAATCAATGGGTCCCACTGGCGGCCATCTTGGATTACGCACGGACATGTCGGACATAATTTTTCATTTACACCACCCAAGGACTGTTGTGACAAAATTTGGTTGCAATTGGCCCAGTGGTTTCAGAGGAGTTGATCTTTAACGACGGACGGACGGACGGTCGACGACGACGGACGCCAAGTGATGGCAATAGCTAACATTACCTTTTTGGTCAGGTGAGCTAAAAAATGGGGATGCGTAGAGTGCTTCATTATTGACTTCAGAAAATTTACAATGGAATAAGTGGAGCGTCCGTTCCAACAATAAATTAAATACATTGAATAAATTACTGATACCTAAGTAATGGTAAAATCAATTTCTGCAGATGGCCATTTTGACAAATAATGTTTCTTTAATGGAGGTAAAATCAAATCATTTGGAAGACTAATAACCGAATGTTGTATAGGAGCTTATAGAGAACAAATAAACAATCAGATCAAAGCAAGATGCCAAAATCTGCATTAAATGCAAGTCAAGATAAAACTATTTTAACCATGAAACTCATCACAATTCAAGGGACAGCTGAACTCATAATAGTTTTTCACAATCTATTCTAGTATCTGTGATCTGGTCTTTATCACAAAGTGTAACACGCACCATTCTCACATAAAATAAGTAGCAACTCTATTTGCTTTTTTTTCTCACCTATGGTCTGAAATTTTTCAGTATACCATGTTTCAGATGACCTTCTTGTTTCTTGTTCAGTGACTTTACAACCATTGCGACAAAAATTCAAGTTCAATTTTCTAGATTTGTAATATCAAGATCCATTGTACTTAGCTCTTTCAAGCATCTTTGTGGGTCGTGTCAGTCTGCCTTTTGTCAGTTAGCCTAGACCTAACTAGTAATTGTATGGTTCAGTGTGACTTTGCAATTTTTTTTTTAGTTTTACACTCAAAGTCTGCTTCTGAGGGACACCCAAAAAGAATTTTGAAACAGATGAAGCTACAAACTTTATATTCAAACAAGTCCTTCTTTTGGTGTCAAGATTCATGCTATATTTTGTTGTGTTATGATTTAAGATCAATAACCATATCTGAACAGATGGTATAATGATGCAATTCATTATAAATTACTTATTTTTGCTATTCTAAACAACATTCCACAAAGTAAGTTGCAGCACTTACAATTCTAAAACAAATTTAAACAAAATAATACCAAAAAATTAAAGTGACTATGTAATTCTATTATAACTAACAAAATAACGAAGTTACTGTTGTTTCTGCATATGCGCATTTCGACAACCTATGTCTCTTCAGTGCAGATAAAATCAAAACATTTGGAAGTCCACAAATCAGCTAGCTGATTGATTGTTGATAAAGTGAATACTTAGATGTAAAAAAATATATGGTCAACTCTAAAAATGATTGTTAATACCATTAATCTTGCATAAATTTGAATGTCTATTAAAAAAAATCAAATTCAATAGTTTGTTTAAATCACGTTCTTTGCTAGCTTGTGTTCTATTTGAATCCCTTGGCTTGTTTTCTTTCCGTTTAAATACACTGTTTATAGTCAGTTTATCTTCATTTGAATCATTTTCTCGGTGTTTTCTGTTATTTTTCAATCATTGTTCTTAGTTCGTTTATCTAATTTCGCTCTTCTTATGTGAGTCTTCAATTTATATCACTGTTCTAAGCTTTGAGCTAGTTTATCTTCCTGCTAGATGACATTTCGTCTGTTTTCCGAGTGTTCGTAGCTAATTTTTATCTTCACTCCTAGTTTTTTCAACATGTACTGTTCTTAAACAGTCTGTCTTCTATCTCTATCATTATACTTAGTAAGTTTATCTTACGTTCGAATCATCTTCAATGTGAATCTCTGTTCTGGTTAGTTCAACTTCTTTTTGAATCCAATTTGTAAGCTATAGTCATTATTTTATCAACATTCGCAGCTACTTTATCATCAGTGAATCACTGTTCTTTTCTAATTTGCATTCCATTTTATGAATCCTCATTTTTAACAGTACATGGGTACTGTTCTTAACCATTTATTTATATGAATCAATGTTCTAAGTTATTTATCCTCAGTTTGAATCATAATTCTTAGCTGGTTTATAGACTTTTTTAAGTACTGTTCTTCGCTAGATTATCTCATTAAATTACTGTACTTAAATGGATATATCTTCATTGAATTGAGTTACTGTTCTTATTACTTAACTTATTGATCTCCATTTAAATCACAGTTCTTATTCAGATTTATATCAAAGAATCACTGTCCTTAGATAATTCATTTTCCTTCAGTTTGTGTTTGTTACTGGTTTCTCTTTACTGAATCACTTATTTTCAATGAATCAATAATCTTAGCTATTATTTTAATGAGTCAATACTAATATGCAGTTAAATTTATTAATCACTGTTAGTCAGTTAATTTTGTTCTCTGCTATATTCATTGAATGACTGTTCAAATCTATAGATATCTTTACTTGACCACTGTTCCTATCCAGATAATCGTTATTGAATCACTATTCCTATTAAGCTTATCTCCAATGAATAACTATTCTTAGCTTGTTTATATCATCAAATGAAGCCACAGGGAATGCAAATAGGTTGACATTTCATCTCTTACAAAAATTCTATCTTTTGAATACAAGCATGTTTAATAAAAAAAACAGTTAATTGTACGTTAAATATATCATGACCTTAAAGTTATTATTGGATATAACACACATACAAACTCACAAACATATCCAGTTTCAAGTATATCAATTCATAAAGCTTTCACTAACGTAACAAATTCATTATATAAAATCTTTTCTTGTATAAACAAATATAATTCTAATACAGTTAGATAATTTACATTTTTTTTCATTTTATTTGACTAATATATATATATATATATATATATATTATATCACAAGAAATGTTTTTAAACAGAAAATCATGTATGCATTTAATCATATTCTGAAAAAATACTCGAAACATAATAAATTATATGCTTATTAACATATCAATGAATGTTGCATGTGCATTTCTCTATGATATTCACCATTTTGGTCTGATAAAAGATGATTTTATAATGATTCCCTGTTCAAATGTGATCAATTTTTTTCTAGAACATACAAGTGAATAAGTGAAGAAGGTGGACAAAATTTGTCCTGTAATTTATTATTTTCATTTTTTTTAAATCATTCTAAAATTTGAATATTTCCATAATCCTGAAAATTTTGAAATAAGCCATTCTTAAAATTTTACATTACTACGTTGCTGTGCTGGCGAAGGTATTTAAATATGGAATTTTGACCATCCTGATGCGTGATGGTTTTTGAGCATAAGTTTGGCTGCAATGTAGGATCTAGTTTTTCTTGAATGTATTGGTTATTTTGGTTACATTCACCATTTACAAATTTGTCGATTTGTTTGGAAGCAAAATATTATCTAAAACGATTGTCATGTCAAACTGAGACAAAAGTGTCAAAAAACGTCAAAAATTATCACTTTCAAGTGCTTTTAATTTTGAAAAAAAAAGTTTACGAACTAATTTTTATTATTTTGAAAATAAGTGTTTATGTAAATGTTTGAATCTGAAAAGGTCATTCTACTTTCGTAAAAATAAGTTTGATTATTAATGAAATAAAAATTTGAAGAAAAAATTCCATTATTCATTGATTCTAAATATAAAAAAATATATTAAAAATGTGAACAGAAAATTACATAATAAAAATTTATTAGTTTGACTTGAAGTATTTGACTCTGGTGTCTTTTCATCAAATTAAATTCAGAATCTAAGTGTGTCAAATATTAATGCCATGTTTTTTGGATTTTTTAGTGTGGAATTTCACCCTTTCTCCCTTTTTTGCTTTAGAATTCGTTTGCCGATGTAAATTAAGTCTTTAAATAATAAAAGTCTTAGTCTTTTGTCGGTCAAAATAAATTTGTTGTTCCCATTATTTAAAGATTTCTTTGTTCTCGTATAGAGAATGCTGGATTATCGGCATATGTCAATAACATTTATGAAATTCAGAAATGACAATCCCTTCTACCTCTCGAAAGATTGTTTTGTTATTCATATCTCTTAACTGAATTCAACAGATAACTATTTTGAATTCAAATTTCATTCTTTGAAATGGAATATTCTCAGAATAGAACACAATTCCCCTTGGTAGAGATGTATGCTCTTTATTTTTCTTAGATATGGTGTACTTGTACATGAGATAATATCTCATGTGTACACTTTGTTTAATTACTATTATCTAAATTTATGTAAATTCTAAAACCGCAGGATTAACTCCCACCATCGTAGTTTTGTCCTTAGCTNCGGATTTCGTTTGGTTTTATGCATTTAAACATTTTTTGAAATTATGGATTTCCTTTGTTTGGGTTCTAGTGCTGCTGATGAGGAATAAATTTCCGAAATGGCCATACAGCTCATTAAAATTAGTGCAGTTGGAGTTAACATATGTGTTATGGTCTTATGTTCATTTACTCAATATCCTTTCGTAAAATACAAAATAAAATAATAAACAAACGATTTCCGTGACGTCTGTTTGGCACTGGCACAGAAAATACTTGTTACTCACTATGCACCTCTGGAGATACTTTTTCTAAACTTAACTGATACATAATTATTGATAACTACATTTTTCTTTAATAAATGAGTTAAATGATAAATGATTACTCAGTAGAATTTCAGAGTGTTTCAGAAAACTTATTAAAATTTCCATCAAGCACATTTATATAAAATAGGTAATGATGTTTGTTTGAATTAGAACAAATTTAAAAATTATTGTTCAAGGTAGAATTCCTAGCAATAAGTGGCTTAAATTTGAGAGTGTCATGATATTTACCAAAAGTAGGATCAAAGAGTTTTGCAGTGTGATAAACATTCAGATCTATTCTCCTAAAACAAATCCACAAATCAAATGATTCAAGAGGATTTAAGGCAAGTCATCAAAATTAGAATCACATTTTAGAAATTTAGAATTCAAAACTACTTGTTTTTTTTTAAATACCAGTCTTTGACTTTCAAGTGCAAGAGTTTTACCAAAGTTGGAATCGGAATCAAAATTTTTAAAGCTATGTGCCTATTTACACACTTTATGCAACAATCTTCACTAAAATTAAATCGCTGAAAAAAAAATATATGAGAACTTTGAACTTTCTGCATCCCACATCACATTGTCTCCTCAATTGTTTACTAATTATGCATTACTTCTATAATAAGGATCAAAATCATAATCCAAAATTGTTAAAGGAGTTTAAAAAGCCAGAAAAACGTGATAGATGGACGTGAAAAAAAAGTTCATTCAAAGTGCGGTGATTATAACAGTAATTTAAAACGTGCATATTGATGCAAATAATTTCCTTAATTTTAAAGTAAACTTTAAAACAAATCACCGAAAAGTTGTTTCAGCTGGTCTTATCGTCTTTGGAAACAAATGGCCTTTCAAAATTATATAATGTTACTATTAAAAAGTCAATGCAATTATGAACAAAAACAAGTTCATTCAAATATTGTATTTATCAATGAAATGCAGGCGATCTATTTTTGAAATTTTCACAAAAAATGGCTGTGTTTGTAACAAATTGTAAAAGTATAATTGCTATTTAGAATTCCAAAAAATAAGTGCTCTTTTTAGACTCTCAGGAATTTTACCATAATTGGAATCATATTATTTTGGTATTTGTTAAATATTTTTGAAATTAAAATGGTAAAAAAAAATTGTCCTTATTGAAACAAATTCAAAATGAATTGTTGCTGGTTAGAATTCCATAGAATAAGTGGTCTTTGAGACTTCCAGGAAATTACAAAAATCGAAATCAAATATTTTTCTAAATCCAGTTGGTGTAAATGTTTCCCTTTGTTGGACAACGGATGACAGTGTTTGTAAAAGTTCTTTACCTGATATGTTATGTTTGTAGACAACCCTGCATCCATGACCAAGTGAAGGTACATTGATGTAGCATTGTTTAACATTTAGCAAGTGAATTCAGTTCAAACAGGTGCTAGGAGCCGTCTTGAACTTTATATGAGGTAAATGAAATAAAAGGGACAACAGGAAACACCTACAATGGCTGAAAATTATAATTACATGCCACAATCTGCTAGGTAACTACATAGGAAAAACACAAAAAAGACAAAAGACAAACGTAAACAACTGTAGGAACTCGGGACAGCCGGACTTGGTACCGGCACTAGCAAAAGCCAGCGGTAGGGGTAAACCGGTTTATGGGTACCCAAACCTCCCCTTTATCTGCCCGTTTCCCTATAGTATAGTAAACATACGAATAAAACCCAATACAGATAGACTACTAACTCCATGACCACAATCTTGAAAGGAGAGAATAGGACAATACATAATTTTGAAAGATGGGTCAAGGGGTGCTCGCCTCTAATCTGCCGGCTAGCTAAAGGAGCCTAGTCTGCTGGTAGAACACTGTCGCACTACGGAAGAAAAATCAAACTCAAAACTTCCCGCAGGATTTAGTCAAGACTGTTTGCATTCGGTTAAAGGCCTCATTGTGACGTTGTTCCGTTTGCTTAATCTTGCCATGTAATTATAGAGATCTTGTCCCATGTACATTTTCCTTATCCCTTTATTTGTTCATTTATTCTTAAAGAGTATGCTTGATAGGTAGAATTCCTAAAATAAATGGTCTCTGAGACTTTAAAGCTTTTTATTACAATTCGAATCACATTTAAGAATTCTAAATCTTCAGAATTTGTTTTTTTTACCAAGCACTTGCTAAAATATAAGTCTATATGCTAAAATTTCCAAAAAAAAAAACCAAAAAACAAAAATGAGTCTTTGACATTTTCAAGAAATTAAACAAAGTCGGAACAGGAATGAAAATGCCGAAAGCTCATTGCACACTTATTGCTTATTGCACACTATATGAAACAATTCTGCAAAAAAAATTAAATCCCTAAATCCAAAAATGTAGGAGGACTTTGCGTCACATGCGCTTTGTGTCAAAATCGACATACATCTTCGGGCCTTTGTCAAAACAACAATTTGGGGCCTCTTGTTAGCACCAAGACAAAGATAAGAAATCCGAAAGATTATTTTGCATCAACAGACTTTATGCAACAATTCTACGCCAAAATGAATTTCTGAATCCAAACATAAGGAGGAGCTTGAGGCAGAAGAAAAATTAACGGACTGACAGACGGACAGACATATGGAAGCAACGACAATATCCACTAAATTTTATTCAAAGGTAAGGGATAAAAAAATAGGACACGTCAGACACAGCACGAATGGAAACATAATTTCATCGATGATAAAAGAAAGAACAATAATGACAAAAACGCCTAAAAACTAACTACAACTAGCAGCTGAAACCACAAAAATAATCATCTGGTCATCCGTAAAGATATGGAAATTTATCATCCTGAAGTGCCCAAGTGCTGTCAGGGCAATAACTGAGACTTCGATAACTTTCAATATTAATAGCCACGAAAATACAGTGTATATATTGTACCGTCATGTACCCTTTTCTTAATGACCCAAAAGCAGCTTATGGGATCAATTATGTTATTCCTCTAAAATGACCCTTAGGCATTAAATATAATATCATGTTCATCACTGGAATCAAAATATCTCATGAGATCCAATTGTGCCAAGTAATGCAATTTAATGTTCCTTCTCCCCTATTACTTTAAGGCTTCCAAGGAGAATCAGGTATGAAATTGAGTTCTTATAAAAAAAAACTACTACAATTAACAGTTGAAAAAGAGCAATAATTTCTATTTCGCCTTTACAAAGTTAGAGAAACTAACCTTAAGTATCCTAGGCAATACGTACGTGTAGTCATCTATGCAACTGTGCAGAGTAGGGATTAAACTTTGCATGCAGGTGCACCTTTGATCTCTTATATCTTCCAAGAAAATTAGGTCTCTTTGATATATATATACTACTCAACAAAAGAAACGATACACAGACTTTATCAATATTAACATTTAAATTTCCAGCAGAGAACGTAGATGAAATGTATTTTTTGCACGTAAGAATTAACTTTATGCCCAAAAATGTCTCTTAAAATTCTGAACCCTCTCCGGTCACGGTCACGGTCAAGGTTATTATCCGGAATTTCTTTTTCCAGACCTAAATAGTGAGAATGTCTATATTTTTTTTACTAAAACATCACATTTTCGAACCGGCTGACTTCCAAATTCTGTTGTTATGTCGATCATGAATCCCTCAGGCCTACTTTCCGATTTCAACTTCCGTTCTCATAAGTGTAAAAGCGTGTTACGCGATGTTGAAGTTGCGACGTCTCACAGGTCCCACTGTCACGTGATTAATCATTTGATGGGCACAATTGCTTCAGATTATTCAAAAGTCCTTAGTTTGTTCTTCTTTTCGCATAACGATTAATTGAGAGTGCAAATTCAAGATCGAAAGTCTGATCGCGAAAATTCCTTGTTCACGTTGTTTTGGATTGAACGGGGCATCGAAATGAGACATTGTTTTCAACTTTTTGAAATGGCAAATTGTTAATCTGATAAAGTGTCCCGATTTCTGACATCAAACAATTTAAATCATCCGTCCGTTAACGGCAAACTCGATCATACGGCGAAAAAATTCCATTCCGGATTTTCATCGTATCCGTTTCGAAATTTATGGAATATATTAATACACTAAAATAAAAACTTTAAATTGCGAAATCCAAAAATATTTACAAAATTAACTGTGTATCGTTTCTTTTGTTGAGTAGTATATTTTTCAGCTTTAATTCATCTTTTTATCCAATTTCATAACCAAGTTACTGTTCGTGATAACTAACTTTACATATGTATGCATCTCTGATGGTTGTTAGCATCCATGCAAAATTATGCCAATTTGACCTCTTTTTTCTGATTGATCGACTAACAGTCAAATTTTAACGAACTCAGATCTCAGTGCAACGTTATTTGTTTTTCAATATTCAGGCAAATTTTTGTCACTTTTGCCTTCATTTTTTGCTTGATCAAATTTTCCATGTTTTCATTCTTATGCTTTAGTTTTGTCATTGTTCATTCTTGTTTTGTTTTTTTTTTTACTTTTGTCATATTGTCTTAATTTGTGCTAAATGTGAATTTCCGTGGTTTTTTTTAATTTTTATTTTAAAATTTCCTTTATTGCTTCCGTATTCGTTTGCTGATTTATTTCACGAGGAAAACAGTCTCATTCAGCTGAATTGTAATTAAAAAAAATCTTTACCCTCGATAGTAAAGTTTGTATAGAATATTCATCCTCCCAGGTCAGGTGTTCCGAGTCCACGCCCGTTCCCTCGGAACGGACGTGGACTCAGAACACCCGACTTGAGAGGATGTAGAATACCTTGTTGCTATATTTTTAGATTATATCACAAATATTTCCAAATTTTATTTAATTTGACATTAATCTCTATTTAATTTGTAGGGAATGTAGTGACATGTTGATTTCAGCAGTATTATTTATATAGAATATATATAGATTATAACATGCCATTTTTCATATCAGACCCATTATCAGCCCTAGGTCAATATATCAGCCCGAGAGCCGACAGGCTCGAGGGATGATTTTGACCATGGGCTGATAATGGGTTGATATGAAAAATTGCTTGTTATGATATTTTTATCATATGTTTCAAACAAGAAATACATACACAACTTCAAACGCAATCTCAAAAGTTTATTTTCAGGAATCGCAATTTTGAGTTCAAACTTTGTGAAGACAACATTTTGTTTGTGAAGCATAATTTAAGATGAATTGAAAATAAATTCCGGTATGTTTCAAATGTGAAAAAAAATAAATAGGTATTTATTTCAAAAAGATAATAAAAAAAATCAATTTTGTGAAGCTTAGAATCTGTTGAAAAAATGATAATACAGTTACAGATTTAGCGGAAGCAGTTGATATAAACCGGAAACAGTTGATAACAAAAGTCGTATCACACGGTTGTGAACAATTTGAAGATAGTTGGATTAAATATCAAAAATCGACAGTATTATTGCTGTGGTCAAGGAAGTGGCAAAACTTTCAGTTTACAGACATTAAGATTTATACCCCAAGCTTTCTACCCTTCATTGACTTGCCGTCGTGCAAAGACAACATTGTATACAATCTACAATGTAGACATTTGACATCGAAGAATCTAACACATTGTGTAAGCTTGGCGTGTTAATCTTGACTTCATTACAATAAAAGTTTTGCCACTTCCTTGACCGCAGCAATATCAAGGGGTAATTTTCTGCTGTTATTTTTATAAACATATGATAAAGTGACATATTGATTAATTTATATAGAATATAGCGACATAATGATTGATTTATATAGAATATAGTGACAAATTGATTATTAGCAGCGTTTTTTTT
>MJUU01048324.1:16268-36175 GCA_002080025.1 Modiolus philippinarum | reverse complement strand
CAAAGAATATGTTAAGCCAGGAGAGATATCATGCAGCGAATGTTGGTCACAAAGCGTTTTACGAAATACGATTTTCTTCCTCCAGTGGGTCCGGCAATGACACTGGTAAACGGATGAATCCATGACATGAAATGAGTATAATCAGGTCCATCGGCACACCAAAATTGATACGGATGGTCAGCTGGCTTGATCCAGAATTTCTCGTCTTCATTATATTGCTGCTGCTACTGCTTGACCAACTTGAACTTTTCGTTCAAAGAGACTGATGTCCCTCATCTTGATCTTGTAACCATCGGCATCTCCCATCACAGCAAATACATATACATCTCGGCTTCTTCTCAGTTTTACTTTCAGTTCTACTTGATTCAGTAAATATTTCTCTTGACAAAATAAATCCAAATGTAACTTTCCCATCATTTGAACTGTCTTGCTTTCGGCAATTAATGCCTTTCGTTCATCGAATTCTATATTTACTTCATATTTCTACTGCCTGCTGACAAAACCTGAAGTATCTTTGTACCACATAACACCAGTCAATTGAGAGTCTTTGACCGCTGGTCCGTAACTGAAAAGCGTTTCCAGGTAAGCTGTATAAGGATGAAGACTGGTGGGTGGTGACACCAATATTTCGTTGTGACTAACACTGACTTCACTGAACAGAGACTGCATCCATAAATTGACAGGTCCAACATCTGAATCATTTTCACCATTCGATTTTATGATTTGTGCTACGAATAGATGAGTATTGGCTAATCCATGTAATCGTCACCGGCACCAATGACAACAAATTCATGGGGTCCTTGGTCCGTTAACGTCGATGTCAATCTTTTCTGTTCCCAGTATCCATGTTCGACACACGTCTGTGTAGGAGGTACCCCAAATAAATCTAATTCTGATTTCGTACAATCGTATGATTGTGGATGTACAAGAGCCATATTATCCGAAGAGATCGGTTGATGTGATCGGCTTCTTGTTCGAGGACGTCTGGGTTTATTCTGACGTGTTGGTCTTTTTATAGCGCGTTCCCCTGGAGGTCCAGTATATTTGACTGCTTTGTCGACTAATTTGGAACATGTCTGTTTTAATCTCGATGTGGTGTTTTGTTTGAAAATTTTCCCCTGTACTACATCTCCCGCTACTGCCAATCCAGTCTTCAAGGCTTCTCTTCCCAATGTTTTTGCTCCTTTCTTCAGCAAAGGCATGGCTGGCTTTAACAGACCACCAAATATGCAATCTAATCCATGTCCTTTTTGAAAGACTCGCCCGGCATATACCGGATATCATCTTCCGGCTTGTTGTAAATAGTAGTCATGATAAGATTTAACATTGCTGTGATAGGGAGGTCGTCTTTTTCTATAAAAGTTTTCTCCTTCCGACAATGAAGTGTCACCACTACGCGTCCTCGTTCGAATGGAAAGATTTTTCCCGTGTCGTCCCTTATATCTATCTGGATGTCTTGGAATCGGCGCTGTGCTAAGGTGCAATACTGTATGGGATCGAAAGCGTTTGTCTTCATTTCTCCATCTCTTCCCGACACCGGTACTATTCTCAACAAAGAAGCTTTGTTGAGAATAGTACCGATGGATGATGTCCTCGGTTCTATTAAAAAGCAATACAAATACAGAGAATAGTGCCCTTGGTGAACATATGACACGTACGGGGCTTCGTGAATTCCGCCCGAAAACATTAGTGTGTCGAATCCTAGAAGCAGTTTAATTAACGGACTGATGATCACTTGTGATTGGTCTCTGACTCATATCGTCACTTTTTGACTTACTTCACTGATATGTATGGTAAATCCTTTCTTCTTCGATCCTAAAGGTTGTTTTAGGGTCTCGATTGCTTTGACGATTCTCTTCGGGGATGAGTAATATCCTTCGGGAAGTACCAATGAGTGTTTCTCGTGCTGTTTAGTCGTACACTGTATCCATCCTTCGTTTTTAGGTACATTGTACCAACTGTGCGGGTACTGTATTTCAGCCAGTCCCATCTCCCACGTTCCATCTACATCCAACATCTGTGGTAATCGAGTGGTGAAACTGGCCAAAGTGTTGTTGGGATAATAGTCCATGGAACTGTTACTGGGCAACGTTATGCTTGTGGTGAAGAGTGGGATTTGGTAATAAGTATCCCAAGCAACTACTTAATAAAGCTGTCCACAAATTACTGTTTTGATGTCCGGTGGTTAAATTGTAAATGCTGACAATGATGACTGTATAGAGAACGACGACTTGACACAGGTATACGATCTCTGATTTCGGTATCTTTCGTCCAAAGGCAAACCAAGAGCAACTGTCCGTCTCCGCTGGAGACATCTAACGTACTAAGTCAGGTTGTCTGTCTCCTCTCTTTTGTAAGTCTGACTTGAAAATCCAACTATTGAACGTGTCTTGATATCCTAACCATTTGACTAAATATTGAACTCGTATTCCTTTTTTTCTCTTTTTCAAAATCGTTTCGATTTTGTACACGTCGTCTTTTTTAACCACTTTTTGTAATTCTTCAGCGCAAAAAGTACCTTCTAATTCTTCTCCACGATCATCTTTGATGACGTACACGGGAGGTCTTGTTTCTTTACGCCGTACTACTGTAAACAATTCTTCTGTGCAGTTCGGTAAATACCCTTTCTTGAATGCTCGTTTACTTTTGGCTAAACGAACTCGATCTCCTGGCACAAAAGTACACTTCTTGGTAGGTCAACTTCGGCCATATAATCTCTTGGCAACTATAGCCTGGTTAGACCAAGTCACGTCTGCTGGAGGCACACCGATACTCCTATGAACGGTGTGGTTATAAGAATCAATCATGTCGTCTAACACATCTCCATACGTTAACGTTTCCCGATGAGTGAAATGCTCCCACATCTTGGTCTTTAGTGTACGATTAAAGCGTTCCACAACACTGGCTTTGGTCTACTCGTTATGAGTGGTAAAGAAATATACGTCGCTTTCATTTAAAAATTTCTGAAATACTCTATTCGTAAACGAATTGGACGTCTTCCTGATTTAAAGATGACTGTAAATGCCTCTACTAAACTCTTTCTCGTCTTGTCTTTCAATGGAACAACCCATGCATATGTCGACAATACATCCATGCAGGTCCGTAAATATCTGTAACCTTTATTATACGATGCTATCTTGGCCACATCTACTAAATCAGCTTGCAATTGATGATCCAAACCATACATCAACACTTTACGTCTGGGAAATCGTCGTCTCGTCGGTTTATGTAGTATATATGCGTCTTGGGTCTGTAACCAATCACGGATTTCTTTTTTCGTATGACCTTTAGGTTTGAAACTATTCAGTCCCGCATAACTGGTGGGACAAGGGAGACGATAATATGTAGATTCCATAAGTCCAACTGACATGAAACGTTCTGATCTGGTGTATTTCATAGGGACTCCACTTTTGTGCTTTGGGGTGAAATATCTAGGACTGAATGGTACCTTACGAACTCGGGGTGTTCTGGGGATCTGTTTCATGGGTTTTTGGATATATCTCCATCTATCTTCGTGACCAATCAAATCTTCATTCGCTTCTCGTAAAGCATCTTCAAATGTTTCCAATCCTTCTGCATTATATTTCTTGCGTTTCCGCAACACATCGTTGACTAAATCCGCCACATTGCTTCCTTTCACGGTGTTACCTTTATACTTTAATTCACCTCTGTCATTCCAAGAGATATCTTGGTCTGCTTTCATCTTGTTGATCAAAAGTTCTGCTTTTCCTTTGAGTGTTTTAGGTACACTGCTCAATATATCTTTTTCTAATGGATCTTCTGTTAGTTCTTTTGGGGTTGGAGGTTTATACTGGGCTAACATGTCCCGGTAGCGAAATAAAGCTTGATCGTGTAATTTTAAGCGCTCGTTGACGGACAGATCTTCTCTGTTCATTATATCTTTCATCTGTGTGTCTAAAGTATCGATCACTTGAACACGTTGATCTACGAGAGGTTTGGGTCGATGAAATGGTCGGATATTATCCAGTATTAGTTGCCTAATTGGAACAGTTTGGAAATCATAGGTACAACAACGGAAGCTAGAGGAGCTAATAAGGAACCCCAAAATCCCCCTTTCTGTAAGACAGCTTTCTTCTTCTGAAGACTAACCGACTTCTTGGCTAATGTCCTTAAACCAGATTTGTGTCTTCTGTGCCTGGGTCAACTGTACGTTTCCTTTTAAAAATATTATCAGCACACTCACACAAACACTCGACTAAACTGCGGTCGGCTTTCGCGATGATTTGCTTACTGATTGCAGGTTAAGCTTTCTGTTAATATAACAAATCGTTGGCGAGTTTTTTTCAAACGTGGCGATACCATGTCACTACATCCTTGTCTGGATCATAACTGACATAATTTGTCGTTGTATGTTCTTTTCTTCATCTTCGTAGGCGATTTGCTTCTCACCGGGGAAAATGTGAGTTCTGACACTGAGTTTGTCGGGCGTTTCTTGTTTCATATCTAATAACAAGTATCCATGAGGTTCAGAAGTAGCAGCTGCAAAAGCTTCCAACAAAAAAATGGGATTTCTAGGGAACATCTGTTGAGCTAAACTCTGTGTCTGTGAAGCATCTCTTGGATTTTTAAAAACCACCATGTAATGGGTATTAAGACTGATGGTTCTATAATGTTTTCCTTTGTGAAATAGATTCTGTACGATATACATCACACTGATGTTCCGATGATGACTCTTCTTGGTGAACAGGGAAGCAATCCGGTTGTCAGTCTCTGCCATTAAGTCGTCGATGATGACCAAGTGTCTCTCGTTCGGATTACAAGTATCAAGGTTAGGTAATCCTTCATAAAAATCGACACCTTCTATGGTGTCATATAGGGACTGGTATTCACCAAAACACCAAAGAATATGTTAAGCCAGGAGAGATATCATGCAGCGAATGTTGGTCGCAAAGCGTTTTACGAAATACGATTTTCTTCCTCCAGTGGGTCCGGCAATGACACTGGTAAACGGATGAATCCATGGCATGAAATGAGTATAATCAGGTCCATCGGCACACCAAAATTGATACGGATGGTCAGTTGGCTTGATCCAGAATTTCTCGTCTTCATTATATTGCTGCTGCTACTGCTTCTCGTCCAAACTGGAATATATCTGCTTCTGCTGCTGCTGCTGCTGCTGTTGGTAAGGAGTTAGGCCTGTCTGATGCTGCTGCTGCTATTGGTAAGGAGTTAGGCCTGTCTGCTGCTGCTGCTGCTGTTGGTAAGGGGTTAGGTCGTTTGCTGCTGCTGCTGCTGCTGGTAAGGGGTTAGGTCTGTCTGTCTGCTGCTGCTGCTGTGGCTGGGATGATAGAAATGGTGTACATCTGCTGTTGCTGCTGCTGCTTGGTTCAAAGGTGAAAGAGTAAGACTGCTGCTGCTGCTCAGGGGCGTAATTTGAGTATTTAATCCGAATATGTCGTTTTAGATCTGCTGGCCAAGTATAGGTTTTACATGCACTGCAAAATGTACACATGTGCTTCATGTCGAGACTTATTGACGATTGATAATAAATCAATATGCATTCCTTTTATAATTAGAGACGTAAAAATAACACACCATAGGGAACCAGTCTTCTTCTGTTACCATGGGTAGCACTTAATCAGTTGGCACCAGTCGAACTCTAATTTTTGTTCAGGAACTCTTAACCATTGGTATGGAACTCTAACCCTTGACTTGTTATTTTTTTCTCTAACCATTTCTTCTTGATGGATCTCTAATAAGAAAAAGAAGGGAAACGGGGAATGTGTCAAAGAGACAACGACCCTAAGGGGAACAATAACAACTCAAAGCCACCATAAGATCTTCAATGAACGGTGAGGAAACCCCACATCCAACGGTAGGTCGGAGTTGGCCCCTGAATAAAAGAGTAATCAAGTTCAGCGAAATAAGCATCTTCCTAGACTCCGATAGACATAAAGTGAACTAACTAGAAAACAGACAAGACACACAAAGGCTTAATAAATTTCCTGACTTAGGACAGGCGCAAACCTGCTGCGGCGGGGTTAAATTAGTTTTATTGGGCCCAAACCTTCCCCCTATAGCCAATGTGATAAATAAAAAAACGATCGTAACAACAGTAAAATTCAGTAGGCAACAGGACTGAGTCAACTGTGAAAAATGAAACTGAAAGAACTAAATATACGGACATAAACATGAAATCACAAGAGACTGCTAGCAGTTAACTGACATGCCAGCTCCAGACCCATTACCAACTGACAAATTAAGTTATGTACCCTCAGTATACAGCTTCCATCAAGATCCCTTCCGGTGAGGAGTTTAGCATAATGATTTCATGTATATACCGGAATACATAACCCGTGTCCATGCAATACTGATTTTAGAAATTTAGAATGTGTTTAGTTAAAATGCAAAGACCCTGTCAAAAAATCAATGTTAATACCAAAGAAGGCCTTCTTCAACCATCTTTCTGCAACTTTAACCACTTCTTCAACCATTGTTGTTCTTGCTTCAACTCTAACCATATCTCTAGCCATTATTCTGGGAACACTAACCATTGTTCTTGAACTCTGACCCTTTCTTATTTCTTCTTTCACCATTCTGGATCTCTCACCAGAGATGTGTGTCAACTTAAACTCTTTTTATTTCTTAAGTTCGAGACATCAAATCTCTTGTTGAACTCAAGTTAAAGTTAAATGTTAAAGTTAAAGTAAAGTTAAAGTTAAAAAAACTCAAGTTCGAGATATCAAATCTCTTGTTGAACTCAAGTACAAGTTAAAACATAAAAAAATTTACCTTTTGAAGTAACTCTAATCATTGTTCAGGAACTCTAACCATTGGTCTGGAACTCTAACCTTCTTTTTGGAACTTCTTTCACCATTCTGGATCTCTAACCATTAACCATCTTCTTCCACCATTATTCTGGAACTCTAGCCCTTTCTACTTGCTGGAACTCTAACCATTGACTTCTTATTCTTCTTTAACCAGTTCTTCTTTCACCATTCTGGATCTCTAACCATTAACTATCTTCTTATGTATCAACTCAGTACTCTTTTTTTTTCTTAAGTTCGAAATATCCAACCTCTTGTTGAACTAAAGTACAAGTTAAAGTTAAAGTTAAGTATAAGTTAAAGTTCAAGTAAAATAAAAAAAACTCAAGTTCGAGATGTCAAATCTCTTGTTAAACTCAAGTTAAAGTTAAAGTTAAAAGTTAAAGTAAAGTTAAATTTAAAAACTCAAGTTCGAGACATCCAAGCTCTTGTTGAACTAAAGTTCAAAGTTAAAGTTAATGTTAAAAAGTTTAAGTTAAATGACTTACCTTTTGAGGAACTCTAACTGTTGGTTTGGAACTCTAACCATTAACTTCTTTAACCATTCTTCAACACTAACCATTTTCCTCTTCTTGTTGGAACTCTAACCATTTCTTCAACCATCATCTTCGTCTTCAACCATTGGTCTGGAACCATCTTCTTCATGTGCAACAACTTTAACTCTTTTTAAAAGGCCACTCTGCATTTATCCGGGCTTGTGACCGGCTATCCCGAAGGATAGGCTGCTTTAGCTTTTTTTATTTCTTTTTTTTATTTATTTTTATATATATATATATTTTTTATTATTTATTTTTTATTTATTTTTTTCCAATTCTGTTATCAGGAAACAGCCGACTTTTGTACAAAGTGGGCTGTTAATGCATTGAAAGATAAGTCTCCCCACCTTCAAATACAACAGTCGGGAAACCTATCTTCCAAAGTTAAAATCTCCAGCGGTGCTGTAGACACTCCATCAGCCAACACTTTTCTCTTCGGGTAGAAGTAGGAGAAGCCACTCTTTTCTTGTAGGTAGGTGAAGACTTGGTTGTCCACTGATCTGAAGCCTCTGTTGGTACCAGTTCCGGAACTCTTCGTAAGTAATACATCCATATACTTTTCCTTGGTCACCTGGTTCGTCTTCCTATTGATGCCCTTGCAACAGAACTTATCATCCTTTCCAAAGCAGTAGTAGGTCTTCCTGCACAAGGCGATGATACCATCTCCAGTATACTGTTCTTTGAACAAGCCTGGAGTCATCTTGTCGTATGCTGCATGCTCTGGAGTGTCCTGTCTAATAAACCAGTTGGTCTTCTTCTCCATTTCGTACCACTGTCTCATCTCGGGTTTGATCACCTCTTCCAACGTCTCTGCAGATAGAGCCATGTATGCACTATCGGTGTCCATGGAACAATACTGAAAGTCCTTTCTGTCCACAAATACATCCAGGAAGTCGTAATAAAACTCAAGCATTCTCAGCTTCCCATACTGGTACACAAAGAATCCAGTCTGCAGGGGAAGGTCCAAAAGGATGGTCTTCTTGCTGATCTCCAAATCGAACGTTGTCTCGTCCAGCTGGTTACATCTCCGGAAGGATGGGTCCACCAGATTTCGACTCACTTCCCTGTCCTGGCGAAACAGCACATCAGTATGGCGCTCCTTGTTGGTCACCGTCTTCCCATAGGACGAGTTGCCTTCCAATTTCATCGTCTCGGCAACGATCTTCTTGCTGGGGTCTGTATCTCCTGCTCTTCTGGCATCACTGACTTGGTCACCAAACTTCTGGAAACATCTGGCTGGGGTACACTCCACCACTTGATGAATCTTCGTCACCTTCAATCCATGTTCCACATACCATTTCAGCACCAGCGCGATGATCAGGATCTTCTCACCAAACATGCTACCAATCAAACTCTTCCTCTTCTGGTTCATAATCACTCTCTCCTCTGCATAAGTCCGCATGTGGTCACCAATATCGTCCCTGGACACTTCCGTTTTCTTGAAGATGGGTGGCATCTCGGCAAACTTCGCCTTCAGGTCGTCTGGAACTTTCAAGTCGACTCCCACAGCACCAATGATCCGGCCATCCATCACTGCTTCATACACAGACTGCTTTGACATCTTGAACTTTCCCATCACATGGTCTCTGTCTGTTCTTCACAAAGTGTACCACAGCTTGATCTTCTTTCTTCATCTTCTCCAATTCACATTCCCATATCTGTGTAACACCATAACCATTGTCCATCAAGTACTGGATCTTCTGCTGGGTTCGCCGGTACCGTTGTTCCTTCGTCTGGCCTTCTTCGTCTGTCTTCCCCTGGTTAAACTCACAATCATGTCCGTGCCAGTAACAGCCCTGGAACTCGTACACCATGTTGGTCTCCTTCACATAACCATCCACAGACAATCTTCTCATCCCAATCAACTTCTCTTTGTCGTTGCCCTTGAATCTGATGTGGTAACCAGTCTGCTGAGCTTCCCGTTCCAACCAGTCGATGACCATCCTCTCATATCTTCTGTGAGTCTCTCCGAAACCAGGTCTCGCTCTTCCGACGAACAAAGTGTCCAGTTGGCATCTTATTCATGATACATGACAGGTACAGGGCATTGGCATCGTATCCGATGATCTTCTTGCAAGTCTTGGGCTCCTTATACTCTGTCGGTATTATGGTGGTGACATCTCTCTCGTGGTATCTGTGGAACACGATGCTGGGTCCTCCAACGATGTTGCTCTTGAACAGCTGGTACAAGTCTTTGTTCTTTTCATCTGGCAAGGTGAAGTTGCTCTCCATGTCCTTGAACATATACTTCAACGTCAGCCATGGTACGCTGATTCCATCTTTGAAGATATCCACGTTCTAGGTGTGGTAGTACTGGTACATCCGCTCGATTGCTTCCAACATAGGCTCTACATCTTTGTTGTTGTACCAAACCAGAAAATCTCTCATACTGGTCATCTCCTGGTCTTCCCACACTCTCTGGTACAGCTGGTACTCTTCATCTGTAATGTTACTGTTCTTCAACCTGCTGAAGAAGGCATCGTTGGCTGGCAGCTGGCTCACCTCCAATTTCTCCAAGGACGTCATCCACTCATAAGGGAAAAATCCCTTCTCCGTGCAACCATAGGCCTTCAGGAACTGACTGTAGCTGAATCCAGGAGCCAGGTCGTTGGTGATGTCCAGGAACTTCAGTACTTCAGTCTTCACACACATAAAGTTGTTGCTTCTCTTCACCACGTAGACGATCTTCTGACTCTTCACCAGTTCTGCAAAAAAGTCTATCCCAAGTCAGGAATATGTTGGTGATTGGCTTGTCCGTGTCTTCTTATAAAATTTTAGTTTCTTGATATTTGAGTTATTGGATGTGGTTTGTTTCCATTGATTTATTCACTTTTTTACCTTATCGGGGGCCATTTAGGGCATGCTATATGGTGTGAGGTTCCTCGCTGTGTTGAAGACCGTACGGTGACCCTAAATGCTTTGTTTTTGGTCGTTTTTACCTGGATATGGGATGTTGTCTCCTTGACATTTACCCCATTTCCTTTCTTTTTCATATCTTCATGGCATTCACATCATATTTGCCCGAGTTAAATCCAACCACTGTCAGCTCTCAGGTGGCGCTCCAACTTCTGTCGTATCTTGTACAGGTAGTGCTTCTTCTCCTTGCGTTCTCTTTCGTCATCACTCAACACATCCAAGTCGCTGTAAAGTCTTTCCTGGAGCTCTAGGAACACATCTTCGTACTTCTCCATCAGTCTTCTGTAGGTATCATCGCTGATCTCTGTCAGGTAGCTCACATAGGACTCCACCGTCTTCTTGGAATCGCATCCAGACACAAGGCACACTGGTTCCGTGTACCCAGGCACGTTGGAACACACCGACACACTCAGCAGGACATGTTGGTTGGTCCACTCCAGTTTCTCCGCAGGTCTTTTATCTGTAGGCTGCAACATCACCTCGATGTCATAGGTGGCTCTGTAAGGATAATACCGGTCCTCCGCTGCTACGTAGATGGACTCGTCTTCTAACTGCTCGAAAATGGTAGGCTGGGTATGGTACACACCTCCAGGAAACTTGTAGATCACATCACTAGTGCAGGTTTTCTCATGACGATGCAGAGTACCAATATGGGTCCACACTTGGAACACAGGTTGCTGTGGCTGTATTTCTCTATGTCTGTAATGTAGCTAAAATGCTGCTGGTACAGTTTCAGGTTCATCGTACTCTCGTAGCTGTAGGACGACCGTCGTACCAATCTAGCTGCAACATCTCCATCCTCTGTCTGCTGGAGGCCGTACACAAACACGTTGACCTGGAACAAATGCTCCAACACCACCAAGGCGTCCAAACACACACCCTGGAACTCTGTAGCAGCCATCTGTCTGTTCTGGAGGTACTCTCTGTAGTACGTCTTGGCTGGAGTCTCTACGTTGACGACTAGAGCCCCTCTGTGTACAGCCAAACACCTGAAAAAGAACAGATCATCCTCGTACGGTCCATGAGACCCTCCAGTCATACATACCAAACCCTTGTTCCTCAGGAAGAAGTCTGGCACAACAACTCTGGCACCAATAGGATGCTGGATCAGCTTATTGACATAGAAGCTTACGTTGGTCGTCAGGTGAACTACCCATTTGGTATCTGGTCTCTGTTGCCGAACATACTCCAGGACATCGTGTCTGCTCAGCTCTTCTATAAACTTCTCCAAATCTTCGGCTGCTCTAATGAGATGTGGCGTCTCAAAAAAACCTGGCGTTGTTCTGGCTAGGATGGTAGTAGCGCAGCTGTCCAGTCTCTACGTGCCTCAGGATAAAACCAAAAGACAAGTTTATCTTCACTTGAGCATGTACAAAATTCCTGATTGGTCAATTCAGGGGGGTGTCTTCCGCATTTCCGGTCAAGATGGCAGACAAATGGCGAGGCCATCTCAAATGGTTGAAATACATGGGGAATGTATCAAACATATTAATTATAGATACAAAGGTTAAAAGGAGGGGCAAATGTGAAGGGTATTACCATGGCAACAGAAAAGGGAGATCATTTGGCGGGAAATCTAATAATAGCAGACGATAGAATAAAAAAGGGGGGGAAAGGGGAAATCACTCAAAGATTTGGATGAACAATGGGTCTGAAAATGGCAGACGGCACTGTTGAAATTTGGCGGGAAAAGGGAAATCACTCTAAGAATTGGATGAAAAAGGGAGATAAGTATGAAATAAAGTAGGAAATAATTAAAAAAAATGACAATAACAGACGACAGTATAGAAATTGAGAGGGAAAGGGGAAATCACTCTAAGAATTGGATGAAAAAGGGAGATAATCATGTAATTAGGTAGGAAACATTAATAAAAAGACAAATGCAGACGACAGGGTCCAAAAAGAGCGGGAAAGGGAAAACTACTCTAAAAATTGAATGAAATAGGAAGTTAATGAGAAAATAATGTAGAACATATAAAAATAACATAAAAACGGTTAGACAAGAGGAAATTAAGTTAAACATTGGATGAAAATAAGAGATAATCCAAAGAACAACATTTAAAAAGGGATAAAATGCTATTACAACTTATAAAAAGGTGGGATGAGAAAAAATAACTAAAAATTTAATGAAAAAAGAAGAAATATAAGCAAAACATTGAAAAAAGGTATTATACAATTGAAACAAAGAAAAAAATCAAGAAAATTCCAAACTTCCAGTTAATATGGCTACCTACAGTAGATACACACCCACTTCCGATATACACCTGGGGTTACGTCCACTTCCGGTCGCGCATGCGTCAGTTGATGAGGCTTAACAAGATCCCTGTGGGATCACGTGTTGTTCCAACACGTCATTTCCTGTCAAAATGGCTACTTACAGTAGATACATACCCACTTCCGGTATATAATTGGGCTACACCCACTTCCGTATTCGCATGTACACTGTGGTACGGTCATACAACACCCCTGCGGGATGACGTGTTGGAACAACACGTCATTTCCGGTCAATATGGGCGTATAGGGCTTCAAATAGGGCAACTTCCGGTTGCGCATGCGCAACCCAAACATGTCAACATCTGGTCACGTGACTTCTGCTTCCAGTTACGTAACTTCCGGTGACGTCACTTCTGGTCTACGTCACTTCCGGTGACGTCACTTCCGGCTCCACCGCGCTCCACCATCTCAAATGATAATTTGCTCGTACTCATATACTACTATCGGAAAATGGTTACTTCAAAATTGATTTGAAAATTCGGTATATGTAAAATGTAAATTGTCCCGATAATTTCTTTGTAAATATAGTAAATTTCGTGTTGGATGGTGTAGGAAATTGTACAATAACGTTTTAAGAATGTTCCAATCAAATTGGAAAGTTAAGAAATTATCTACAAGAAGATATAATTTTTAACACTTAAAGAGGTGATTTTTTTTACTTCAAAATGAATTTGAAAATTGCCAAAATTTCAAAAATTGACGATGACAGGAAGTACACTATCATTTGTTGACATTAGCCAGTGATCTTATTTCAAATATATATAGATATCGTTTCATTTCAAGATTTCTTAAACACCTCAAGTCAGAAATTATAATGCAATATCTATTCACCATTTTACGAAAGGATATGGAGTAAATGAACATGAGACCATAACGCACATGTTAACTCCAACTGCAATAATTTTAATGAGCTGTATGGCCATTTCGGAAATTGATTCCTCATCAGCAGCACTAGAACCCAAACAAAGGAAATCCATAAATTCAATTTTTTTTTAAAAATTCATGAAAAACAAACAAAATCCGAATAACCGACTTTTTTTGCATTCAATTTTATTTGGGGGGATTATAAGAAAACTCTGTGAAGTAAAGGCTGGTCTGTATTTTATTCAGAGAAAATCAAAATAAGTGCATAAAACTTTGCATCCATTTGGTCAGCAACCCTTTGATTTACTTGAAGTGCTATGTTCAAAGTTTGTTTCTGCACGAAAGGATCTAGCTTCTTTAATTCTATTTTGTTTGACAAAATTTTGCAGAAATTCTGTTTCGTAAGTGAAGAAAAACAGGTCGGCTAAGACAGCATGCTGATTACCTGTTCTTCAGTGTAGTATCGTGTGTGACAATTTAGTACTTTTAGTAAAATAGGTAGATGTATATGCTTAAGCTATATATTTAAAGCTCTGTCCTTTTTTGTAAGTAATGAGTTCTTGATAAGATCAATCAAACGACTTTCAATTTTAAATAGGAAGAGGAGTATAGAGTGTGAAAAAATCGAATGTTTTCAACGAGTGGATCTTTGAAAGTGACCGGGTTTTCAAGTTGTTCAGAAGATCTTTTGAATTTTTGAGTAAACACATGTGATTGATGCTACTAGTAAACAGTATCACATTATTCTGCTGCCTTCTTTCACAGCAGTCAAAATCTTAATTAAGATAACTGACAGTTCTTTAGTTGAATAATTAGAAGAGCTGGCAATGTACCATTGTTTGTACGGGCACCTATGAAGTTTGGGCGTCCAGTACAAATAGGCAAATCATTAGATTTGTCGTTGGTAGAAATGTTTAAAGACTCCATAAACGATTTATAATTTGCCAGGATTTCATCTTTATCTTAAGTAATATTGTTGTGTGTAGGGTTGCCAGAACTATTATCTACATCAAGTTCTTGTATTAGGCAATCATAATAGTGCTTTTCACACACAAAAACAACATTGTATGTGGCTTTGTCTCCTGGAACGACAACATACTTTTCGAAGAGGGTTGAAAGACAAGCGTCACAGTCTTTGAAGATAGCTTTGGGTATATTCTGTACGCAGTTTTTCAATATATGTATTCTACGTATCACTAAAGACCGGATAGCTTTTATCCAGAATAAAAACATCTTGGAATAATTCAGTTTTAAAACAAATTTTGTCTTTCTTTTTTCTTATATTATTGCTGAGTAAACTATTATCATTTAAAAAATGGTATCAGATGGATTTATCGAAACAGTTCTATTGAATTTTGATACTGTTGTATATTATTGCAGACTGGTTTCATTGTCTCAATGTGAAATGTGACGGGATGTCCGTGGACTGTATTGTGGACAGAAGAATACAAAGCAAATACGCAAAACTCTACCACATGAGGTTTGAACGCACGGAGTTCTTCACAACATTCAGTGAAAATGGCTTTTCAAAGCAGAGTTTGAACGGTAAAGTCAATACCTGGGAGGTTTGGAGATGACATTTAGCTCTTACTTTATACATTTTTTTTACATCTCCCAGCTCATTCGCTATTCAAGAGCCTATGTTCGATACAGTGACTTCCTTGATAGAGCCCGGTTGCTCACAATTAGACTACTTCAACAAGGGTATGTTACCCAAAACTTGAAGTCATCCCTCCAGAAGTTTTACGGTCGACATCACCATCTTGTGGACCGCTATGGGACATCTTTTTCCCAGATGACAACAGATCTTTCCCTTTAAAGCTTATTTGTTGTTTCCTCTACCGGATTTGACATGTTCAATACGGCGGGTGTCTTATAAGAAGCAGGAGATACTTACTCTACCGGTGCACCTGATCTAACCCATGGTTTTTTATTGGGTCCGTGTTGTTAATCTTTGTGTATGTGTGTCTTCATTTTTCTTTTCTGTGCCGTACTCATGTTGTGTCTTTTTGTTTCCGATGTTGCCATTGTCCTTGGATTGTTCGTTTTGGATTGACGGATCGGTTCTCTCTTACTTTATGAATAAATGTCATGTACTTCTTCTTGCCTTTAAAGTGCACTGTAAACTACGCAACGGTTTTCAGTTTTTGTTTTCTAAGCAAATCACCGCAACTCACTGCATGAAATGCTCTATAATGGTGGTTTGGCGAGAATTCGATCATTATTGATTTTCTTTATCCTTCATTAGCAAACTTTACGAACAGTAAACATCTTCCCACCTCAATTTATTTTGGACCTGTTTTTTTTTTTATTTATTTAATGTATGATTGTTATCGTTTAAAAACATTACAAGAGATATCTTTCAAATGCCCTGTTTTCATTGACAAACAACACCTTCACTTTGATCTTTTTTATAATCGGTTTGAGATTTTGTCAGCTTCTTTTGGAAGGAATGTAAAGCGCACGTTTCTGCAAATTTTCAATTCAATTATATTTAGAATTTAAATCCTAAAAAATCAGTATTTTAATCCAAATTTCAAAACACTGCATTTTTATCAAATTTAAACTCTAAACAACATCTTGACAAAATTTGGATTCGTATCATATTGAATAAATATAAACATCATTAAAAGCTTTTTATTACTTGATGTTTACTTATAACTGTTCCCACATGTCAAAAAAGAAAGATTTTAATTGACGTAAACAACCCGGAGCAGTACAAAAAGATACAATATAAATCATCCTTGGCTCAACAGTGTAAACAATTAGTGATTCACAATGAATATATTGAATAACGATAGATCCCTGACTTCATAAAATTCTTATCTGTGACTTTCAGATAATGAAACAAGGTTGTAAGACACAGGACGGAGACTTTTAACATTTACTGATATTCAAAATCCAAACATTAGAGGTATATAGTCCATGGGCTGGAATAACCCCCCCGTGCACCCGTCCCCCCACTTATGATCCCCACCCATATTTCTCAGTCCTTCTATATCCTCTCTTCAAAATTAAGCATGTTAACATGAGCATAACCTGCACGCAATATTGGAACAGGCCCCTTTTTTAGACCCACCCAACGAAATTTTGGAAATTTTCGTTTTTGATCAAAGTTTTTCTTTCAATTGCTTCAAATTGCGGATTGGTACCTCTCAGTTATGAAAAAATGGTATAGAATGATAGCCTATGGTATAAGCTTTACAAATATTCCACATAAGTACCATTTCCATACCCAATACGTCATAAAAATTTAAAAATCTTACCCCTACCCCAAATGTTGACGTAAATTATAAGATTTGTCTCGAAGTTGTGTAAGTTCAATGGTCCTTAAAAACCAGTATGTTGTTCATTTCATAATTTTTGGAATTGTTTTAAGTCTTTTGATGTCCTTCCTTAACAATTAAGCATGTTAACAAAATGTTAATATGTTCTGAATGACCAAACTATCACTTTTAAATAGACAAATAAAACACATATTTGAATATTTTCGTTTTCGACAAAGTTTTGTCCCATTTTTGCCTCATCTTATCTATGAGTGGTTCAAATTCAAGAAAAGATGGAATAAAATGGAAGTACATAATGTCTTCTTTACAACTTGTACACATTATGGCAGTTTTGAAGTATTATAAACTTCCTAGATCCATAAAATTTACCCCTACCCCAACAAATTTACTCTAAAATTGTCAATTTTTTGTCTATGATCGCATAAAAATTACCAGAAAATGCAAATTGTGTGTTGTATATGACAAGGTTGCATAAATTATATTGTGATTTCGTATTTTAACAGCCATTTGTTGACTTAAAGTCGATATCTTGCCCAAAATTTATGAAAATGGGCATTTTCTACATTTCAGATTTGGCCAAAGTTCACTGTTAAATCGTTATACATTCAAAATCTCGAGGATATATCTGCAGATATGCCAATTAATTGTTCTTATGGATATATAAGTTGTCTTAAAAAATTGCTTAGAAAATCAAGGAGTGTTTAATGTGACTCTGAGTACCGAAAATCTAACCCCTACCTCGACAAATTGTCCTTAAAATTGTCAATTTTTTCTCTATGTTCGCATAAAAATAACCAGAACACGCAAATGTGTGTTGTATATGACAATGTTGCATGAATTACTTTATGATTTGCTATATTAACAGCCATTTGTCGACTTAAACTCAATATTTTTCCCAAAATTAATGAAAAATGGGAATTTTCAACATTTTAGATTTGTCCAAAGTCGACTGTTCAATCGTTAAATATGTCAAATCCGGAGGTTATATCTGCCGATTTGCCATCTAATTGATCTAAGCGATACATTCGTTGTCTTAAAACATTGCTTAGAAAAACAAGGAGTGTTTAATGTGACTCTGAATACCAAAAATATTACTCCAACCCGAACAAATTTTCCCTAAAATTGTCACTTTTTTGTGTATGTTCGCATTAAATTAACTCAAACAAGCAAAATAAGTGTTTAATATGACAATATTGCATGAACTGCATCACGATTTGATATTTTAACAGCTATTTGTTGACTTAAACTCAACATCGTGCCCAAAATTGAGGAAAAATTGGAATTTTAAACATTTCGGATTTGGTCAAAGTTCACTGTTAACCCGTTATATTGAGCAAGTCTGGAAGATATATCTGCAGATATGCCAATTAATTGTTTTAAGGGATACATTATTTGTCTGAAAACAGTCTTTACAAAATTAAGGAGTATTTAATGTGACTCTAAATACCGAAAATCTTACCCCTAGCCCAACAAATTTTCCCTAAAATTGTCAATTTTATGTATTTGTTCCCTTAAAATAACCAGAACACGAATAATGTGTGCTATATATGACAATGTTGCATGAATAACATCATGATTTGGTATTTTAACAGCTATTTGTTGACTTAAAATCAATATTTTGCCCCAAATTGATGAAAAATGAGGATTTTTTGTATTTCAGATTTGTCCAAAGTTCACTGTAAAGTCGTAATATAAGTCAAATTTGGAGGATATTTCGGCAGATATGCCTTTTAATTGTTATTTGTGATACATTAGCTGTCTTAAAACATTGTTTAGAATCTTTCCCCTACCGCAAGAAATTCACCGTAAAATAGCCAATTTTTTGTCTATGTCTATATTCGCATAAAAATAACCAAAACACGCAAAGTCTGCATTGGATAAAACAATGTTGCATTAATCTTATCATGATTTGTCATTTTAAGTCCCACTTGTCAGATTAAACTCAATATTTGGTACAAAATTGATGAAAAATCGAAATTTTCAGCATTTCAGATTCAGTGTCCAAAATTCACTTTTGAATAGTTATATGTGGCGAATCTGGAGGATTTATCTGCAGGTATGCCAATTCATTGTTCTTGGGAATATATAAATTATCTTTAAACAATTTGTAGAAAATACAGGGGTGTTCAATGTAACTCTTAATACCGAAAATTTTACCCCTACCCCAAGAAAATGATGCTAAAAAATGCCAAAAATATGCCTGTCTGTATATATATATGAACAAAACATACTAATATTTTTACTTTCTTTTAAAAAAATGCATTTGATTTATCGAAATATACAATTTCAACGCAGAAAATATGGGAAAAAATGAATATTTTGGGCGGTTTTCGTGAAAAGTGTTAATTTTCAGCATTTCGGAATTCTACAAAATTCAGAGTTTAATTGATGCATAATGGCCAATAAACCACGCGCATGATCTTATTTATATATATATGGGAGTCTCTGTGCATTTTTGTGTTTGAAATGTTATATCATTGGACCTTTATACAATGTTAAAGCTTTTCAAGCTGAATAAAATGAAATAAATTGTCCTGAATTTTTTTCTTGGGGGGGGGGAGGGGGTAATATGTTTGCAATTTAGGAGTGTTTAGTTAGTCTAAAATGTTCAAAAGCATATATTCTAATAGCTTAGATATAGTGAAAGGATATTTTATCAACATTTTTACGTTATATACCAAATTCGTGAAGTTTTTACATCTCTAAGTCATATTAGCAATAATTCTGAAAAACGGAAAATTCCCATTTTTCATAAAATGTCGAGCAGAAGGGCCAAAAAACGACCCCGTAAAAAGTTTGAATCTACTTAAATGGGCTTCTGCATGTCAGCTTTAGTGAAATACACACAATAATTTGCATTAGACATGATCTTTTTATCATTTAGAACCTGAATATTTTAAATTTTCCCTAAATTTTATGGGGGAGGGGTGCTAATTTTGGCATTTTTGATCCTGCAATAAGTCTGACTCTAAATGTATTTCACATAATTTGTTGCTTACATATTATAAATCATTATTGCATTGGCAATTATTAGATATATATTCAAATTTATACGATCCAGAAGTAAGAAAGTCGAAATTGTGAAAATATTTAAAATTTCGAAAATCTCCATTTTTTCAAAATTTTTTTACCGAAAATCAAAATTTTAAGGACTTTAATGGTCTTATTTTTCAACATTGTATCACAACTGATAAAGGAGGCATGAAAACTAGATCAAATGATGAAATTTATTTATCAGAAAG
>MJUU01048324.1:809-15895 GCA_002080025.1 Modiolus philippinarum | reverse complement strand
GGGGGGTGCACAGAAAGTGATTTCAGCCCATGGCCTAATATAATAACTTGATTTTGACAGTTGTATCATATATATCATCCCGTGAGCCTTAATATGAAGCACGGAGCGAGTGAGCTCAGTGGCCGATACCCACTTTTATTTTATGGCGATCGGGAGAATATTTTACAATTTACATCCTTTCAAATCCAAGTAACTTGACATCTCCTATTTCAAAATCTACCAAAGTTACGCGGGAAACGTCATTCATTCTTTTTTTTTTTTGGGGGGGGGGGGGCAAATTGTTTTAAAGTGAAAAATATTTTTAGTTAATTCATCATTGCATAATATTTTGGTCGGCCAACATTATTAAATTTAGAAATGTTTTGATCGAAATACGATAGAAAATTGAAAATAAAAATTGTTTTTTATTGCATAACCTCTGTCATGTTTTTCATTTCATTTTCTTCACGTCTCTTTACACTTTAATGACGTCATAATGTTTTAAAAAAATAGTGACTCTACTGAAGTTATCAGCGACTTTGTTTCCGTAATTTTTCTTATTTCTCGTTTGTATTTTAGTTCATTGGTTACGGTAAGTAATAGATACAGAACATTTCAAACAAAATGAATCTGGAAGGCTCCTTTTCCCGCACGAGTACCCTTTTCTGGGGACAAGTGCGGAAAAGGGAGCCTTTCAGATTCAATAAAGGTCACTTCTTGTGTTTAAAAATGTTCTGTATTTAACTTGTACAATAATACCACCAGCAAAAATTTAAATAAAAAAATAAACAAGAATACTAGTCTTTTAAATTGATGTGGGCAGACATGGTTGACATATCATTCGAACACACCGATTGATCAAAAAACTAAAAAATATAGGTAAAGGTCACAAATTGGACTGTTAATGCGTATGACAGTTGGGGGAAATGTAGAATGACTACATTCGCACATATGGAAAACGACACAGCGAGCGGTTCTCGTTAGTACCACCACTCACCGCCGAATTGGCTGCGGAACAAGATGATTTGTGGCTGAGCAAGTTTGTTGCAAAGTTAGGCCTTCATTATTTATTGCGATTTTTCAAAATTTTACCCATTTAAGTTCTATGATCCCCTTTTTTCACAAACAAACACGCTCGCATGCATCATAAGCTACAGCTTATACCAAATCAAATTCTTAGAATATTATGAAAAATATAACATTTTGTCTATTTTTCTTTTCATTTTTCAAATAGTCCAAACATGTCTAACATGTGAAAATTTTCGAGTCGACCTAAATAAAACATTATATTACGGTTCCAATAAATATATTTTTTCGTCACAACAGTAATAGTCAAGGCATTATTAATTCGTGTTCAGGGAACAATATTTTTCAGTTTATTTTAATGCCTAAACGTAACTTTGGAGAACATTTCGAGATCACAACAAATTGACTTCAGAAATCAACTTAATCCATTTAATTGAAAAAAAGATTTTTAATTTTAAGTCAATAAAAAATGAGTCATTCGAGTCGAATACAAATATTAAATAATTTAAAATTCTTAGACAATATAGGCCGGGGAATAACTTCCATTATTTTGGTATACAGGGATGTGCCAAAAATTCGTGTGTAGTTTTTTTGCATGAAATATATGAATTCGGGTGTGTTTTAAACCAATTATATATAAATTTACATAAGGAATAAAAAAAAATATATCAATTTTGGTACAAAAGAAGCAAAAAAGGGCAAATATTTATGACACAACAAAATTCCTGTGAATTATTTTCTTTAAATGCAATAATTCACGTACTGCATGCTTCGTTTCTTTGATTTTTATAATTTTCATGTTAAAACAATGTTATTTTAATATATTTTGGTCTAAAATTTAGTGTTTTTGTATAGACTTGGGGTATGTTTTACGTACGTGGACATATAAACTCGGGGCATGTTTTCGATATCGATTTGGCACATCCATACCCGAAAATATACCCAGTAACCCCCCATCCCCGCATATAGGTTCATCATCACATGTCCAGTGTTCTAAAATAACATGTCGGTAATTTTCACATCTGTACAGACAACACTGACCCCCTACGTTTCTGTTAAAAATCAAATTAAACACATCATAAATAAACTTTTGACAGAATTTAATGAAATTCTTATTATACCCCCCCCCCCCTGCAAACGAAGTTTAGGGGTATATAGGAATCACCATGTCTGTCTGTCGCTCTGTCCGTCTGTCTGTCCGTCCGTCCCCTTTCATGTCCGGAGCAGAACTTTTGTACCGTAGCACCTAGGATTATCAAACTTGGTGTGTGGATGCATCATGGGAAGACGATGTGTCGCGTACCAAATTTAGGTCACTGTGACCTTGACTTTGACCTTTGACCTTTATGATAGTAAAACCATGTGCATTTCGTGTCCGGAGAAGAACTTTTGTACGGTAGCACCTAGGATTATCAAACTTGGTGTGTGGATGCATCATGGGCAGACAATGTGTCGCGTACCAAATTTAGGTCACTGTGAACTTGACTTTGACCCTTGACCTTTATGATAGTTAAACCATGTGCATTTTGTGTCCGGAGCAGAACTTTTGTACCATAGCACCTTGGATTATCAAACTTGGTGTGTGGATGCATCATGGGAAGACGAAGTGTCGCGTACCAAATTTAGGTCACTGTGACCTTGACTTTGACCCTTGACCTTTATGATAGTAAAACCATGTGCATTTTGTGTCCGGAACAGAACTTTTGAACCGTAGAACGTAGGATTATCAAACTGTGTGTGTGGATGCATCATGGCAAGACGATGTGTCGCGTACCAAATTAGGGTCACTGTGACCTTGACTTTGACCCTTGACCTTTATGATAGTAAAACCGTGTCCAGAGAAGAACTTTTGTACCGTAGTACCTAGGATAATCAAACTTGGTGTGTATATGCATCATTGGAAGACGATGTGTTACGTACCAAATTTAGGTCACTGTGACCTTGACTTTGACCTTTGGCCTTCATGATAGTAAAACCGTGTCCGGAGCAGAATTGTTGTACCGTAGCACCTAGGATTATCAAACTTGGTGTGTGGATGCAATATGGGAAGACGATGTGTCGCGTACCAAATTAAGGTCACTGTGACCTTGGCTTTGACCTTTGACCTTTATGATAGTAAAACCATGTGCATTTCGTTCCAGAGCAGAACTTTTGTACCGTAGCACCTAGGATTATCAAACTTGGTGTGTGGATGCATTATGGGAAGACAATGTATCACATACAAAATTTAGGTCACTGTGACTTTGACTTTGACCTTTATGATAGTGAAACCGTGTACGGAGCGGAACTTTTGTACTGTGGCACCTAGGATTATCAAACTTGGTGTGTGGATGCATCATGGCAAGATGATGTGTCGCGTACCAAATTTAGGATACGTGACCTTGACTTTCACCTTTGACCTTTATGATAGTAAAACCCTGTCTGGAGCAGAACTTTTGTACCGTAGCACCTAGGATTATCAAACTTGGTGTGTGGATGCATCATGGGAAGAAGATGTGTCGCGTACCAAATTTAGGTCACTGTGACCTTGACTTTGACCTTTGACCTTTATAATAGTAAAACCGTGTCCAGAGCAGCACTTTGGTTTTGTAGTACCTAGGATTATCAAACTTGGTGTGTAGATGCATCATGGGAAGACAATGTGTCGCATACCAAATGTAGATTACTGTGACCTTGACTTTGACCTTTGATCTCAATGATAGTAAATCCTTGCACATTTTGTGCCGAAAGCTTGGTTAAATCAGCTTTGTATCCACCGAATATATATTATTTAATGTATTACCCTTTAAATGAAGTACCAGATATGAACTGATTGGAATAAAACCTGTAATTTCACGTCCTGACAGGCTTTATTTCTGTTAGATTTACTTTCCAATTACCATGTGGCTGAAGGTCAAATTTCAAAATGGCATGCCTTGGTACTCAAATGCAGTTGCAGGGGGTATTAGTCTGGCTTTGCCGACAATTCTAGTTATTTTTACATTGTGGTTTAAAGCACTTTTTGCAATGCTTAATACATGAAAAGTCTAAAGTGGTCTGGTTTCCCGCCAAATATCTCTTTTATATGCACAGTAACCCATCAATATTTTTGGCTAAAATTAATCTAACGGCATTTTTAAACAGATTTAAATATGAATTTAAAATCCTTAATATTTAAATTCTGAGGAGTGATCCATCTTAAGATTTTTTTCAGACGGAGTAAATATTGAATTGGGAAATTTTTGCATCGGTTTATTTCCGATATTTTTGGGTTAATTGACGTGCGAAAAGAAAACGATCGCGAGTATTTTCCCTTCCATTGAATTATAAAAAATAAACTGTTTACTGTAAATTAAAGACATAAAGAAATAAATATGGCACGAAAATTTCCAGTGTATTGTATTTGTCGATGGCATTTTCGTTGTGTATCAAAACATTTGCTTGAATAAATATTTTTTCAACCTATAGTGATATCACAAAAGTATTAAAACAATATAAATTTCAATTTATATCTAACAAATTTAATTCGGTTTACAGGCCACTTTCTATGCACCATGGTTCTATTGTTTTATTGCCTTGACCTCTTGTCTGAGGTCATTTTCAGTATAATCGCATGTCTAACAGACAGGTGTGTTACACATTGTTTTAATGAACATGTGTATTTTCGAAATGTTAACTCAATACACAATAAATATGGCAAATGAGAAAAAAAACGAATTGAATAATGGCTAAAACACCATGACATGCAAATGAATTAGACGACAAATATCGATGGAAAATCAAGACCACAATTTATAAATCCATAGAATTAAGCAAAATCACGAAATGCGAGGGAGGTTGTAGTCACAAAAATGGATATATTCCTTGAATTTCTAATTCTGTAAAAACAATAACATACATGTAGGTTGAATTCAAATTTGTTTTTTTTTTTTGGTTTCCAGTCCTAAAAAATGTTGTCTCATTGGCATTTCGGGATTTTTGTTAATTCTGTAGATTTATAAATTGTGGTCTTCACTTTCTGTCATTTTTTGTCGTCTTATTCATTTGCATGTCATGGTGTTTTAGCCTTCGTCCAGCAATATTTTAGTCAAACTTATAAGGGACAACAGTGCATGCATTTTTTAAAATTTGCTTCATGTATTGATTTAACACTTTGAAAAACAAATGTTTAAAGAAACAATCTTTTGCCGTTTCATTGTTATACACCGGTCTGTTCGACAGGTGATTAAACTGAACATGACCTCAAATAAGAGGTCAAGTCAATACAACAATAGAACCATGGAGCATTAAAAGTGGCCTGCAACCGAATTTAGAGGCCACTTTTTCAATAGCTTTGCTGGGGGTATTATTGTACAATTTGAATATAAGATTGAAAAGAGAAAATATAAGAGATGCTTCATATTATGATATTTATTTCCTGTATAACGAATAAAAAAGATATTGCTTGCCAAATGTTGGACGAACTTCGTGATAACTGCAGGTCAGCTTCAAGTTCGGAAATCGGAAACAGCCTTTACAGAATTACTCTGTAAACTTAGATAGCCGAAGGGAAGAACGATAATAGAAAGTAATGGTCACTCACCTTGTTTTGTTTTAAAATCTAACCGATTCCTCAAAATAAACATTTTTATGATCACAAACCGGAGAACATGTTTGGATCCAAGAAAACGAGTTTAATCCCATCACAATTTTTGCGCCTGTCCCAAGTCAGAAATATGTTGGTCATTGGCTTGTCATTGCCTTCTTATAGAAATTTAGTTTCTTGATATTCGGGTTATTAGATGTGGTTTGGTTCCATTGATTTATTCACTTTTTTACTTTTTTGGCCATTTAGGGCTTGCCATATGGTGTGAGATTCCTCACTGTGTTGAAGACCGTACGGTGATACGTAGATGCTTTGTTTTGGGTCGTTTAACCTGGAGATGGGATGTTGTTTCCTTGACATTTACCCCATTTCTTTTCTTTTTCATATAAATTTAACTTTTCCAGGAGGAAGCTGTTTTGGTGTACTTTCTTAATTATAAAGAAAATGGTGGTCACCGATTTCGTTTTCCGTATACTGTAAACGTATTAATTTTCACGGTGTACAAATTTTCGCTTTTTTTCGCAGTTTGCACCGGAACGAGAAAAGTACGACCCATTAAAATAAGTGTTTGTGTAGAAAAAGCCTTTTTGACATTGAAAACCGTGAAAATTGATACCTGTAAATATGTCGATCTTTCATATACCGCGAAAATAAGCATCCGCGAAATTAATACGTTTCTAATAGTCTCATTGTTATATATCTATACACCCTATTTTATTTGATTATCTTCCCTGTTGTATGAAAAAGAAAAGAAATGGGGTAAATGTCAAGGAGACAACATCCCATATCCAGGTTAAAAAGACCCAAAACAAAGCATCTAGGGGTCACCGTACGGTCTTCAACACAGTGAGGAACCTCACACCATATAGCAAGCCCTAAATGGCCCCAAAAAGGTAAAAAGGTGAATAAATCAATGGAAACAAACCACATCCAATAACCCAAATATCAAGAAACTAAAATTTTATAAGAAGACACGGACAAGCCAATCACCAACATATTCCTGACTTGGGACAGGCGCAAAAATTGCGGTGGGGTTAAACTCGTTTTCTTTGATCCAAACCCTCCCGCTATTTGTGGTGAATGGCTACAAAATAAATACACAAAAGACTCAGTAAAAATCAAACTAGAAAAAAGTCCAACTTATCAAGACGAGTACCCTTACAAGGAAGTACATAAAACAAGAAGACAATACACACCGGTACTGTCCGGACAAATGCTCGCAATTACTGACAGCTAGCTAAGGACATAATTTCCGTTGACTAAGATATCAAGCCTTTTCACATATGAAACTTCAATTGAAATACTTCTAACTAGATTTGGTATAACAACATCATCAATTATGAAAGAAGAAAATGATATTGTGCAATGCCAAATACTGCCAGTATGAAAAATTGTTTAAATTTAGTTATGGTGTAAAGGATTTAGAAGATGATCAATATTTTTGCCAACAAAAACCAGAAGTAAAGATTTAACAACAATGCTGTATTTATATCCTTTATGAATAAGTTTGTTCAACGGATTAATAAGTTTGGTAGGACAAGTGTAGTATCTTTAAAAAAAAAATACTTTGAATTTACCCTATCAAATCACATCTGCAAAAACGTGTTTATTTGTGCCCTTTTCTTGTGGTGTAAGAGTAATCATTCAAAAAAGTTTCTTAAAAAACAAATAATTCAAATATCTTCAATAAAAAATGTATCAGAATTAAAACTTTCACTAATTATTTTATTGGTAAGTTGCAAAATCATTGCAATTGATAAATTTGAAAAATTAAAATATCTTTTAAAAACTCGGGCTCGGAAATTCAAAAATGATAAGGTTGGGATTTAGTTGTACATTCATATATGCGTTGTTAAAAAAAGTATTTGTGCAGAAGTAAATGCGGAAAAAACTAACTTGCTCAAATCAAAGACATTTTAACAAAAAGAGATAAAAGAGTTCGTGTAAATTAATGTAAATAAATTGAGGATGAATTCTACTAGTAAATGGGGGTTCTAACAAAATTACCAAACAGGGCGTTGAAGAGCCGAAGTCCATGAGACAAAACGATAAATCAGGTGGAAAACTCCGCCAAAATTGTCGACTGCAATGATCCTTATTTGGTGCAGGCATTTCAAAAGAAATGGTGGGTTGAACCGGCTTTATTGCTACCCATCCGCTCCCTTTCCATGGCGGTAGTGTCGGTAGCAACTCAACAGCAATTGCAATTGAAAGGTCGTAGAGAGTTAAAAGAAATAATCATCCCAATGTTAAGTAAAGACAGAATCTTGAATCAGAGTTCAGACCGAAACTTCAGTTTTTTTCCACAGAGGACTGATATCTATTAAAGAGCTCTAATGATCGGGATTTTTTTTGCAGCTTTGATTAATAAGGCGGTCAAGAAGATAACTATGTCTAATGAGAAAGTCTTTTATAATTTGTGCTAGCTCTTGCGTAACGAATCAGCCTTGAAAAAGTAAACTTTTATTTTGTGAGGAGCGAAAAAATGTCCAGAAATAGACATGAGACAAAGTCTTTTCAAATACCTGGAAGAACCATTTCATGGATAACGCTTTTATTGTTGTTTTTCATCTTAAAGTCACCATGAGGGATTCAATAATGAGCCTTGTTCATACCTCTTAATAAGTTCAAGACTGTCACAAGCTTCTGATTGAGCGGAGTTCATTGCTTAATGTCAAACGATGCCACATCTTTGTTGTTTTTACTCATGGATGCAACATAACTTAAGATCAAAGTGCTCTTTTTATCACTGTCATCCACTTACAGACAAAAACACCCGTATCTCAAGCTAGTTGACGAACACCACATGCTCATTTCACGTTTTTGTCATATTCTAGGATCTTTGTAACAAGCTAAAGTAATATTTACATTCATTTGATTTTATTGAATTTTATTATGCGTGTTATACATTAGAAAATGAGAGAGGAAAAATTAAACATCCTTACAACGCTTTGAAATCATTAGTGTTGGTACAGGTCAGACTTCCTCCAAATCTTATACTCAAATATGTAAGTCGTCAACTATAGTTTGTATTACAAGAGTTCTGTCATTTAAATTTCATATTGGGGAAGTCTCTTATATTGATAGGATAAACACAGCAAAAGTCATTAATTGATCAGATAATATCTATTTTCAGTTCCACTGGATTTACTTGATACAAGTTCATACAACGGCTTTGAAAAACTATATATCTTCAGCCGGAGATATCCAGAGCAAGTCGATGAACCGAAACTTCTAAAACTTGCAGTAAATAAAGGACAGGATCTTGTTTGTCGATGGCTGTTATCGCATTCTTCAGACAACAAATTAGCCTTTTCTATACGCCCTTCGAAGCACGATGTTTCTGTATGTCGTGCAATATCGTGGACGTATACTAGGCTGTTTTTCAAACAACATAAATCTTCTCTTTCTAATTGTTCGTCTATTTGGCCAGGGACTAAATGCAAATGTAGAAACCGAGAGCATGTTACAGACACATGCCTCAAAAAAGGACGATTAGTGATTGTTGTTGAATCCAACACCAATATCTGTGGCCTACCATCAAAGTTTGGTAGTTTCAGAATTCATCATATTACACCAGAAATAAGAAGGAAAGCTTTGACGGAAGCCTCCAGGATTGTAAATTCAAAACTTGATACAAATTCGTATTTTGTGAACAAAAGTATCGCAGGTGATATTGCAGAAGAACTTTTTAAAAAACATCGGAATCTAACTCTTATTTGTCCTTCACCTTATAAATCAACAGGATTTCGTGCAAAATACACGAGATTACGATTTTCATTGTCTCAAGAAAGGGACAGTCACATAGTAACATCATGTATGTGCGTACAGCTCTTCTGTTCAGTGAAAGGAGTTATACCGATTGGGGAGAATCACTTTCCTAAAACAATTGGTGGAATAGAAACGGATGTGCTAGAAGGTTGTCCACAACTAGCAGTGAATATTCGTGTTGGCGACACAGTTGGACCTTTGAACAGTAAAGGAACGCTAGGAGGTTTTTGTAGTTACATGGGAATGACTTGTTTCTTAACATGTGCCCATGTAATGTATGATGTTTCAAATCTTCTAAAATCTGCATCAGATTTCACACGAAATCAACTAGTTAAAAGTTATATTCACACGCAAAACGCAGGCATAATAGAATGTGGAAGAACTAGAAGACGGGTGTTTGAGCACGATGATAACCAACATACCAGTGTTGACGCTGCTTTAGTGGAAATAACCCAAGGTCACTTGGTAAATCCATTTGACTATATACGTGATGCTACAGGAGCACCTAGAAATGTTCATAGTTTAGGTAAGATATATTAAAAAAGTTACTAAACTTCATTATTTCAAGTGGAAGATTACGAAAACATCAAAATACAAAATGATGCATTAAAAGACTTAATCTGAAAACAAATTAAATTAACAAATATTTACGATCACCATAAACTTAAACTTAGTAGTGTATCATTCGATTGGACACACTTCCAAGCATTTTACTTTGCCTGCCAACGTGTTTGATAAATTGACAAACAAATAATAAATCAACATGCTCGTTTACACGTTTTTTCAAAGAAACGCCAGAATAACAAGTATAACAGTAAAATGCGAATTATCAAATACTATAAAAGTTTGAACTTTTCCTGTCGGATACAGGGTAAATTTTAAGTCTTCTCCTGATCCATAATCGGTATTAATCAGTTAGGTCAGCTATTTTTAGACTTTTCCATTTTTGTAAATATCCTTAAAAACTATCCTTCCAAAACTTGGTATGAGCCCGTTGCATTTGTGGGTTATTTCTGAAGAATAATATGAGCTGTCTTTTTGGTGTATAAAGCACAAACCAAAGGTACAAGTAATTCGTTTTATTAGATTTAGATATCTTTTGTTCTAGCAGGTATGATCTGAGTCGGATCACCAAGCAATCTAACCCAGTTAGAACAAAGGATATTTTTACTTTTTTGATTTTTGTCAAGGCCAGACTTCGAGACCTGTTCAGTTGTTTGGACTTAGTAAAATTTTATATGAAAATTTTAATCTCCATAAAATGTATATTAAAATTCGAAAATTTTAATATCCATAAAATTTACAAAGATAAAGATTTTAAATCCTTGAAAAATACCATTGCCCATAGTGGGATTCGAACAAGGGAACTTTCCTTTGCTAGACTTCGTTTGAATTACTGTGTTAAAAATCGTATATAAAGAATCGTTAATATATATCAGCAGGGATGTAAATTAGTTATCACTCGGTCGGACTTTGTGTGTCTGTATAAGCTAGCCCCTCCGGCCTCCTACCGACGGGGAAATCTTATACAGACACACTGCGTCCTCGTGCGACAGCTATAAAAAACGTAACACGATTGTCATTCAGTTAGGATTAAAATGTTCACAAGCCCTTTAATGCCGAAATTGACATAATAAATATCAGTAAATTGGGTGTGGGGTTTCTTTAATGCTATCATGAAAATTGTCGATATCAATTAAACAGTTTGAACAACATTTCCGCAATGACAACAAAAATAAACCCACTGTTTCTCGAATCAACAAGAAACTTAAAGAATTTGGCAAGCAATTCGTTTTTGCCCCAGCTGATAAGGCTGCTAATAACATCATTATAGTTTGTCGCAAACATGGTATAGAAGTACTCCAAAAAGAAATTACCAGTTCAAATACTTTTCCATTAACTCAATTAACGGAAAATGATATTACAAACATACATTTTACAGTTCCAACCATGTACATGGTTCCTAAGCTCCACAAAACGCCATATAAATCTAGATTCATTTTGTCATCTAGTCACTGTTCTACTACTTAAGTTTCTATTATACTCACTAATACTTTGACTGCTATTAAAAACCTTCTTATAAATTTCTGTAACAAAGTATATGAAAACAGTGGTATCAATCATTTTTGGAGTGTAAAAAATTCATTGGAAGTTCTTCGTAAATTTAATGCTTATAATGCCCCCTTTGAATCCCTTGAAAATTTTTTCTTTTTGATTTCTCTACCCTCTATACTATAGCTGCCTTACTACATAATCTTATAAAGGAAAATTCAGACGTCTTATTTAATGGACAATCAAAAAATCCGATTGTGAATATATATGTTCTAATTCCCTTAAAACACACATTAGTAATACTAAACAAAAGAACTCATTTAATTGGACTCGTTTTTATATGATTTCAGCACTTGAATTTTAATTGACAATATATTTATCGCCAGGTCATAGGAATTCCAAGGGTACCAATTGTGCACCACTTATAGCGGACCTCTATTTGTACTGCTACAAATCTCAGTTTATGACCAACATCAGCAAAGACCCATCTAAAGAGCATTTAATTGAAAAGTTTAACAACGCTTTCCGATATTTGGATGATATTTTAACTTTAAATAATGACGACTTCAATACGTCTTATAAAGACATCTACCCTAAAGAACCTACTTTGAATAAAGCCAATTCTAATAATCATCATTGTCCGTTTTTAGCTCACCTGGCTATAGCCAGGATGAGCTTTTGCCATCACTTTTCGTCCGTCGTCCGTCGTCCGTCCGTCGTAAACTTTTCATTCAAAGATCTTCTTCTCTGAAACTACTGGTCCAATGGAAACCAAACTTCGCCACAATAGTCCTTATATGGTCCCCTGTAAAAAAGTTGTTTTTCAGATCCGTGCTATATCCAAGATGGCCGCCAGCGGGGATCATAGTTTTAACATTGGACCCTATGGGACAATACTTTCAAAGATCTTCTCCTCAGAAACTACTGGGCCAATTGAAACCAAACTTTGACACAATAATCCTTAGATAGCTCCTTACAAAAAAGTTGTTTTTCAGGTCCGCGCTATATCCAAGATGGCCGCAAGCGGGGATCATAGTTTTAACATTGGACCCTATGGGAAAATACTTTCAAAGATCTTCTCCTCTGAAACTACTGGGCCAATTAAAGCCAAACTTGGCCACAATAGTCATTTGATGGTCCCTTACAAAAAAGTAGTTTTCAGATCCACGCTATATCCAAGATGGCCGCCAGTGGGGATCATAGTTTTAACATTGGACCCTAAGGGAAAACACTTTCAAAGATCTTCTCCTCTGAAACTACTGAGCCAATTGAAACCAAATTTAGCCACAATAGTCCTTAGATGGTCCCCTGCAAAAAAGTTGTTTTTCAGATCCGTGCTATATCCAAGATGGCCGCCAGCAGGGATCATTGTTTTAACATTGGACCCTATGGGAAAATACTTTCAAAGAACTTCTCCTCAGAAACTACTGGGCCAATTGAAACCAAACTTGGACACAATAATCCTTAGATGGTCCCTTACAAAAACGTTGTTTTTCAGATCCACGCTATATCCAAGATGGCCGCCTGCGGGGATCATAGTTTTAACATTGGACCCTATGGGAAAATACTTTCAAAGATCTTCTCCTCTGAAACTAATGTGCCAATTGAAACCAAACTTGGCCACAATAGTCCTTAGATGGTCACCTGCAAAAAACTTGCTTTTCAGATCCGCGCTATATCCAAGGTGGCGGCCAGCGGGAAACATAGTTTTAACATTGGACCCTATGGAAAAACACTTTCAAAGATCTTCTCCTCTGAAACTACTGAGCCAATTGAAACCAAACTTGGCCACAATAGTCCTTAGATGGTCCCCTGCAAAAAAAGTTGTTTTCAGATCCGCGCTATATCCAAGATGGCCGCCAGAGGGGATCATAGTTTTAACATTGGACCCTATGTGAAAACACTTTCAAAGATCTTCTCCTCTGAAACTGCTGAGCCAATTGAAATCAAACTTGGCCACAATAGTCCTTAGATGGTCCCCTGCAAAAACTTGTTTTTCAGATCCGTGCTATATCTAAGATGGCCGCAAGCGGGGATCATAGTTTTAACATTGGACCCTATCGGAAAATACTTTCAAAGATCTTCTCCTCTGAAACTACTGGGCCAATCAAGTCCAAACTTGGCCACAATAGTCCTTACATGGTCCCCTGAAAAATAGTTGCTTTTCAGATCCGCGCTATATCCAAGATGGCGGCCAGCGGGATCATAGTTTTAACATTGGACCCTATGGGAAAATACTTTCAAAGATCTTCTCCTTTGAAACTACTGGGCCAATTAAAACCAAACTTGGCCACAATAGTCCTTAGATGGTCCCCTGCAAAAAAGTGGTTTTTCAGATCCGCGCTATATATATATCCAAGATGGCCGCCAGTGCGGATCATAGTTTTTACATTGGAGCCTGATGGAAACACATTCGAAGAACTACCGGGCCAATTGGAACCAAACTTGGCCAAAATAGTCTTTAGGCGGCCCCTTGCAAACAAGTTGTTTTTTCAGGTCTGCGCTTTATCCAAGATGTCCGCCAGCAGGGAACATAGTTTTAACATTGCACCCTATGGGAAAGCACATTCAAAGATCCTCTCTGAAACTTTTCAGCCAATTGGCCACAGCAGTCTTTAGGTTGCCGCCCAGCAAAAGAGTTGTTTTTCAGGTCTTTGCTTTATGCAAGATGGCTGCCAGCGGGGAACAGATTTAACATTTGACCCTTTTGGAAAACATTAAAAGATATTGTCCTGAAATTACTTGGCCAATAATGAAAACATAACTGGTCACAACAGACCATAGTTGTTCCTGTTTGAAAAATTGCCTGGCTTGTCTGCATCGCAGTCAAGATGGCCCCCAGTGGGGAACATAGTTTGACCTTGAGATCTAACGGAAGCCTATCAGAAAGCATTTAAAGATGTTCTCCTCTGAAAATATTTAGTTAATTTGAACCAATATTTGACTCAATGGTCCCCTTAAAGAAAGGTGACAGCAGAACTGCACTCCCATCCAAAATAGCTGCCAGTCTGGAATATAATTTAACTTAAGATAATATAACATCAATGTCTATTAACAAATTTGAAAATAATGCCCTTACAACATTGGGATTATTTTAACGGCATATGTCAGCGGTGGCCCAGGTGAGCGATACAGGCTCTTGAGAGCCTCTTGTTAGACATCAATTTTGATATTACGAATGGTAAATTAGATACTACAATTTATGATAAAAGGGACGATTTTTCTTTTCCCATAGTTAATTATCCATTTCTGGATGGCGATGTTCCATTAGAGCCATCATATGGTGTTAATATATCTCACATTGTTCGATTTGCTCGAGTATGTAATAACGTTTGCGATTTTAATGAACGGAATATTTTCATAACTGAAAAAAACATTATATCAGGGTTTTTGTTATCATAAACTACTTAAAACTACTTAAAACCTTTACTAAATTTTATCAGCGATATAAAGACTCAGGTCATAAATACTGCCTTTAAGCATCTAATTAAGGCTGGTATTTCACAATAATATAATACTTGAGCGAGTCTGGCGCCTCGCTCAAGTATTATATTATTATATATTTTGACCCTCCAAAAAACCCTCAAAAGACCTAAAAATGGCATAAGCTTTATCAAAAAAAGCAAAAACAGCACAAAAAAAACCTATATTTTTTGACCCTCAAAAAAAAATAGACACAAAAACACCCCCCCCC